>PVKS010006596.1:0-77602 GCA_004027875.1 Aplodontia rufa | reverse complement strand
GTAAAGAAAGTCTCTGGAAGCTTTGGCTTCCAGAGCTGCTGGGAACCAGGCATTTCTTAAAGTGAAGACAGCAACCAACTCCTGAAAATAGACCCGATACCAAATTGCCAATGTTTTGGGATGCAGGAGACACTGGGTAGCGGTCCCAGGACTTGCTGAGGCCCCAGATGCCCCAGGCCAGGTTTCCAGTTTAGAGAGTTATCTAGTGACTGCGGGGCTCTGCATACTCAAGGTATCTGAGGCTGGCAAGCCTTCATTTCCCAGGGGTATGCCCAGGGCCCAGCTGCAGGAGCAGGTGGTTGCCGCCGTGACGGGCAGGTGCAGGGCAGCTCACTGCACAGGGCCCAACTGTCTAGGCCCATCAGCAACCTCCAGCCATGCCCCACCCGTGCAGGTGCTTCCCTTGTCTAGGTGTGCGTGGTGATCTTCAACATCATCATCTTCCCAAAAGTCGGGGGCTAGAAAACATCTTCTCTCCCCCAAAAAATTGCTTCTAGGGAGAGCTCCCATGAAGAGGCTGCACTCTTCACCATGCGGGACTGCTCGCTTCTGCTCATTCCTCTGACTGATGCACTACACAAGCCTGCAAAACGACCCCGGGTGCTCTGTGCAGCCCTGGTTTTCCGAGTAAATAAGCAAGATCACACTTCAGTGACAAGCACGGTGGCCAGCCTCTAGGGGGCCCGCTGGGTGGGGAGGACCGCAGACTGCTTCATTCTTTCTTCAACTACTCTTCAAGGCTGGTTCTACTGTGTCCATATCAGAGGCAGAGGCGTGAACAGAGTGCAGACGCAGCGACTCCACGGTCCTGATTCCAGCCAGGTCTCTACACCTGACAAATCTTCAGAGGGTGACGTAAGTAGGACTGAGAAGCACAGGTCTAAAAGTGGGGAAAGGAGTAAGCTCGCACTGTGAATCTCTTCTTATATCCCCAGGGGTGAAGTTTCATGTGTGTCTCTATCCTGGCTAGGGAAATGAGGTTTGAACATCTTAATTTTCTTTAAAGGACAGAGTGTTTGTGGGTCCTGGGTAGTGGTGCTCTCGCCACCAGACAGGGACCACGAGGGGCAAGTGTGGCACCGTGTCTGCAGACAGCAGGTATCATGACCCAGCACATAGGCAGGGAGACCGAGGCACATGGAAGACGCATGAACGGCCCCCAGGTCAGAGCTGGAGAGCAGCCCAGCAGGAAAATGCCTGAGACCATGTGGTCCAAGATCCTGGGGTCACCTCATAACCACAGCCTGCTGCCCGCTACAAACATCAGGTTTGCTAAGTTATTGATGAAGAGTAACAGCTTGGCTGAACGTGTGAGAAAGGACCTGCGGTGAAGCGGAGCCCCTTCTGAGTCTGGGGACAGTCACCGATGAGACTTGCGTCTGGAAGGTGGAGCATGCACTGGCCTGGGCAGGCTATGAGGGCTTCACTGAGAGGCTGTCCAAGTCTCTGAGAAAGACTTGAGGGCACTTCCTTCATTTCTAGGGTCCCTTCAGGCACCTACTACAGGAGGACGTGAGACCCGCCCTGCTGGGCAGCCTCCTTCCTCTGGCAGTTATGACAGCTGTCTGTGAACCATCTGGTCTCCTCCACTGGTCCCCAAAGAGGCATCTGCATCTCTCCTCCAGCCCATCGCTGCTGCTGGCTATCCACTGAGCACAGTGCAGATTCAGGCTGCTGCTGACCTAAGTGCCAGGCCTGTCCCCACATGTCAGTGTTCCTGTGATCCATGATAGCTCTTCTCCCAGCCTCAGCTTCTCATAAGACATGGAGGACATGCCCTCCTCGGGGCTGCTGGGAAGCGCCTCAAGGGATGCCAAGAACCACTCTGTGCCAAGTGCTGCAGTCAGCTATGGCTCCTCTGAGTCCCGTGGACCACGAGGCCTCCTGAACGTGAGTCAAATGTAGTTCCACCCTCCACACAACCCTAGGGCATCCAGGGCTGCTTGTGGCACTTCTGGGCCCTCCTCCTGCGGCATGGTCTCCTGCACAGCAGGCGGGCATTGCTGTAAGCTCCACGGGCAGTGAGTGCACCACCCTTCCCCGTCATGTATCCTGGGGCCCAGCCAAGGGGAAAGATGCAAGCCCTTGAGCATGTGTTGGCCCTTGGTCTTGGGGCTGTGACCAGGAAGACTGGGTGATGCAGGACAGCCAACAGGTCAGGCCTATTCATGGTTGCTCAGAGGCCCCGTGACCTTTGCAGCGCTTCAGTGGAGGAAGCATGCATGGAACTCTGAGGCAGGAGCTGAACCTGCAGGGAGATGCCCTCCAGCAGGGGCTGCCAGGCCTGTCTGCTGACGAGTTCTGAACCACACAGATGGACCTTTACAGACAACGCAGGATGACAGGCTGATTTGGGGCCAACAGTAAGTCTGCCTGACTCCTGGCGCAAGTGTCACCCTTAGTGTGACATGCACGTGAGTGAGCAGACTCCTGTCTGTGAGGGGATGTGGTGGGCCCAGCACCCCAGGAAATGCCCCCTTCCCCAACATGTCTCCCCTTTACCCACACACCAGAAAGATCTTCTTTTTGCCAAAACAGAGGTCAGACGCTCTGCGTGGCTCCATCTACTCTCTTGACTTGCAGCGGCTGGCAGTTGGGCCTGTTTCTGGTGGCTCAGGGGCAGGTGAGTGCTGAATGCTGTGCCACTCTGAGCTGGAGGGATGCTGCCCATGTAACCAAGCGGGCCTCCTGTCTCACGTTCCTCTACACGGTGTCCTCCCTGCTCCTACGTGGCTTAGTTCTCAGAAAAAGTTTGCCATAGAGTTGAGAGTTCTCAAGGCTAGCCTCAGTCACCTGATAGGTGGGTCTTTTTTTTCTCCTCCTCTCCTACTAATCCGAGAATCTCACCACTAACCCACCTTCCGTTCCACTCGCAGGCTTCTGAGATGCGCAAGTGAAAGCTGCATTCCTGCCAAAGGCAACTAACCAAACTTCACGGATCTTGAGAGGAGGATGATTATCAAAACACAAACAAGGTTTACAAGTTGACGCAATACACTATGTCCAAAGCAAGTTTCTATCTTGATTTCAGAGATGAAAATGAGCCCAAACGGACAGATAAAAGGAATTCACATTTTTGCTTGTTTTCTAACCTTGTATGCATGCTTCTGTGAAAGCGTGTATTTAACTTGTTTCTAGTCACTCCTGACATCCATTCATCACCCCTCCCATGTGGATCTGTGAGTGGCTCCCAGAGTGGAGAGACTGGTGCACAAGTCCTGCCTCATGGGACCCTCCATTACTTTCCAGTAACCCGGATACCTACCTGGAGGGTGCTGTGAAGATGAAAGGAAATCATGTAGCCTAGCAGCTGGAACAAAGTGGGTGCTAAATAAAAGAGGCTTTAGTGAGATTGCGGGGCTCAAGTCCTGGCCCTCTCTCTTACAAACCTGTGTCCCCAGGAGGGTCTGAGCTGCACTCTCCTCCCCTCCCACTCCACAGACCCAGGCTCTATCTACAAGCAGGAGCTTAACTCTGGTGTCAACCTTATTTCAATGGTGTTTTCTGGATACCTCTGGATAAGATGCTGAATTAGGACATGTAAAAAAGGTTCCACTTTGGTATGGGTCCATTTAGTGTCACCCGTAAGGCCTTAGAGGGTCAAAACAGAAGTTAGAATGCTTAGGGTACAAATTTTCACGTAGGATCATGCCACTGCGAACATGCAATGCTGTCATACGTCCAAAGGCTAGAAACAAGAAAGGTGTTTGGTCATTTCATATAATTATGCAGATTCTACAATGTGCTACCAAAAGCTGTATGAAATGAGATTGTACGCACACAGATCTTGGTCTCAAACCCAAAGTAAATGAAGAATGACCATGCTGTGTAATTAAAAATTCCCAAATGCAGCTGAACACTGAACGGAAACTTACAGTGACTGAGAAAAATGGGAGAGTGAGAGAGGGGGAAAAGGGCTGCTCCGTCATCTTCTACCCCGAGTCCCTGGGACTGCTTGTCGGAGCTGTGAGAGCTGGCTGGGGGGCCCCAAGTTGGCAAAGCTACCTGGTTTGGACGGAGGAGCTGGCACATGGGGGCTGTTAGCTGGGAGGTCCAGGCCGAGGGTCTGCACACCTGGTGCCAGCGAGGCTCACCTGCATGTTGCGACGGCCGGCCAGCGGCCAGGTGGGAGCGTCTGCCCTTAGGGTCGAGGAGCCGACGTGAGCCTCCTGACTGTCCACTATTTTGTGTTCAACTGCATTTAAAGTCAGACATTGTGACTTTCTATTTTTTAAGTCTGGAAGTCAGTGAAGAATTTGTGGAGACAAACTCACAAGGATACAAAAGAAAAGCACTTGATAGGGACACAGGGAATGAAATGGTATGTACCCCAAGCAACACTGGCATCACCCCCCTCTAAAATTCAACAGAAAGGATGCGAATCCTTCTCTGTCATTTTGTCTCTTCTGAATGCATGGAGAGAAGACATCGATGGGCTGAGCCCCTCTGGGCTCAGACGATTCCCCTTGAGCAATGAAAAAAAAGACGATTAAAAAAATGGCTCTTTAACAGGCCAACGTGCAAACGCAGTTTTGTTTTCTAGATTTTCTTTTTTGTTCCTGGTGGAGAGCAGAGCTTTCAGCAGCGAGACAGGAGTAATTGTGAAGGGAAGAAAGAGAGGATGGTGATATAAATCAGCAAAGGTTAATGACTAGGATGTGAAGAAGGGACTTGTTTACAGAAATAGCGTGCAATTTAAAATTTACAAGAGATTTAATGCCACCGCTTGGCAATCACTAAAATCAACAGCCCAGAAAACAGTGACATTAAGAAAAATATTACAGTTATAATCATCCCCAAATAAGTCAATTAGTGTTAGGGCATGAGCTCGCGATTACTTGACCCATTTGGCTCGCACTTAAGTGAAAAAAAAAAAAAAATCCCCGTTCGGCCTAGCTTGCTGGATTGTGACCTGCTTTGCATCACAGACTCCGCACCAGCTCCTTTGCAGGTGCTCGGGCTGATGGTGAGGTTTCCCCTTGCCTGGCATCAAAATAATTCTGACCCCTGACATTTGTAATCATAAAAAAAGGCAATTTATAATTGTGTTGTTCAAATGAAGGTGGGGGAAATTCAATCTGCTATTATACAAAAGCAATGACGGCTGTCTTCGGTGAAAAAAGCAACGCAAGTCAATTTGTGAACTCTGGCACCAGACGACCTTTAGAAACACAACAATATACTGAATTTACAAGCGATAGCAGCCATGCAAATGGCCCGGGCCTGCCTGCCTCTGGACTGGAGCTGCGGAGAGCATTATGGAAAGAGCTTCCACAAAACAAATTAAGACTGTTACTTAAATGTCACGGCACACTATTGTATTTGGCTACAGATCATTACACCTGATACTAACACTTTTAAAAACTGTAATAACTTGGGAAATATTACATTGAGTGCCCACATGTAGAAAGGAAAAGAAAAAAGGGGAGAAAATAGGTTTCTGAGGTAATTTAAACATCACTACTCTACGACTGAAGGGAAAGGTCAAAATTTAAGTAAGCTGAAAGGAACATGAATGGTAAAATAAAACACACAAACAAAAAGATGGAGAGACCACAGGGATGACTCTGCACACACAATCAGGCAGCATGCGCGGGCGGGCGCCGTGGGGCGGGCGGGGCGAGGTGTTACCTTCGGCGTTGCCGCCGCTGCTGCTGTATATATTTCGCAGGCTACCAACACGGTTTAGTTTCCACGCTTTGCGTTTGGCTGCATCCCGAGAGCAGAAAGGGAGACGGGGCAGAGAGAAAACAAGAAGGAAAAGAAAACAAATGAAAGGGGAGAAAGGAAATGTCCAAGTAGCAGGCGCTCCTCGCCACGCAGGTGGGCAGTGGCCTTCCCTGGCTGGGCCCCCACTCCCCTGCTGTCAATGAGAAGGACAGCAGGAAGGGCCGAGGTGCGCCAGAGCCCTTAGGTTTGCACAAAATCAAAGAAACGCCCAGGCAAAGAAGTGTAAGCACCCCCTGCAAACGACTCCCAGGGCAGGACCAACGCAGACCTTGCCTCGGGGGCTGCCGCCTCCTCAGAAGGGGCGAAGATTCAGCGCCGTAGCTCTTTGATTTGGCAAAATATCAGGAGCCTGTCAAACCAAGAGACCTGACAACAGCTGTTCATGCCGGTGGAAGGAGGCAGGCCTTTAAAACCCACAGCTGTTGAAAAGGAGGCAGTTTCCCCCAGACAGCTTTGGACCAGGGCAGTGGCCGAAGCAGCGAAACCCTGTGCCCCCTGGCGCTTGCAGAAGGGCGCGGGCACGCTTTTCCTACTGGGGATGTGCAGGCTCTGAAGGGAGCTCCATGCTTCCTCTAGCTCTAGCAAGAGAGACAGACACCCACAGAAGACACCAAGGTCAGAGGTGAGGCGCATTGCCAGCTCAGCATGGGCACTCTCCTGCAGGGACGTGCATCCACCCCGCCTGGCCCCCCTCCCCCCGCCCCCAGGGTGGCCACACCACAGCTGAGGACTCTTCTCCGGCCTTCCGGGAACAGTGCACAAAACTGAAGGTGAGTTCAGTAGGGTGCTGGTGGAGAGCAAGCCACACATCAGAGAGCCAGATGGCCGGCCTGCCACACCACTGTCAATGCAGAGAGGCTTAGGAAGGGCTGAGGTGTGCCACAGTCCTTAGGTTTGCACATAATCAAAGAAATGCTGAGGCAAAGAAGTGTAAGCATCCCTTCTGCAAGCTCTGACTCCCAGGGCAGGGTCAGCAGCAGTGACAGTCACTCATACACTGAAGAAAGGCACCACTGGCCACCCGTTCCCCCAATCCCCCAGTCAGGTAGAGGAAGCCTGGAAGCTTCTCTCAGGCTGTGAAGGTGAGATGCACTCCCCGGGGGCAGGCAGGCCTCCTGCTTCCAGGGGCCTTGGGTGCTTGCACAGCGAGAGGCCTGCTGGCCTGTCCACTCACAAGGCTCTGGCGGATGGTCAGCTCTCTGACCCCATGCGTTTCTGACTCAGGACAGGTTAACTGTTCTCGCCTGCTGCAGCCTCAGTCAGAATATGCAAGCTCGTGCAGTGGGGGAGGCCCTGGTTGCAAGTTCTGAGTGTGAGAAAGTGACCCAGAGCTATGCCCAGGACTCTGTGCAGTTCGAGCGCTCTGTGCACACTGGAGTTCTCTGTAGTGACATCACAAAGCCACGAGAAACCCAAACCTTTAATTAAGGAAGCATGGCACTGTATGTTCAGGATGCAAACTTTTTTTTTTTTTTCAGAGAGAATTTTATTTAGTTTTTCATTTGGCTTTCGTTGCTCTGACACTTTGCTTTGTATGTGGTGATGGGGTTTGAACCCATGTCCCTGTGCATGTAGGCAAGCACCAGAACGGCTAAGCCACTGCTCCCTCCAGCCCTAGGATGCAAACTTTGTATTTATCCTAAGAGAAAAACTAGCTGTGATGTTGTTGTCCCTTGATTTAAAATAAGTTATTATAGACCAAAACTTAATAAGAAATGTCCTCCGCTTTTCAGGAGGCACCCACGGTGAGGGGAGCCCTTCTTCCGCCACATGTGGGTCTGCAGGTGATTTTTGGGTAGAGATCCTTCCCTTATTTTTGTATATTCAAGATCCTGTAACTTTCTCTAAGTTTCTACTTAACATCTGTCCTAGGCAATGCTACTCCCTGAAGATCTTCAGGTTCTCAGTTTTTTTTTTAAGAGAGAATGACAGTGAGAAAGGAGGAGAAAGAACCAATGTTATTTGTTATTTAGTCTTTCATGAGGTCTTCACTGCTCTGACTTTGTTGTGTACGTGGTGCTGGAGATCGAACCTGTGTCCTGGAGCAGGCCAGGAGATGGGCTAACCCGAGCCACCTCTCCAGTCCCAGGTTCTCAGGGCTAGTCTCCAGGCCACGCCTTGCGGAACTCAGTGCTTGCTTACTGTCAACAGCTAAAGCTCTGCAGTCTCCTACCATATTTCACAAGTTCCAGAAAGAAGTAGCCACCAGGAGGCTGCACCTCTCAGGGGAAACTACCTCTTTCTAAAACATTTACATATAAATAGGCAGAATCCAGGCTGGGCACCCTCTGTGTGTGTGTGGGGGGGTTGTCATACACTTCTCAAGAGCAGGAAACCTTTTTCCCTGGCTCCCTCACACTTTGCATTTTTCACACTCTGTTCTCCCATTACTGGAGGGATGTATAGGCAGGAAGTGAACTTGCAGCCTGGTTTTCTATTAACCTATTGATGAAATAATCAATTTTAATGTGTAAAATGTCATGAGTTTTTCTTCCTTTTAAACAAATGGCCATTTTCTGGCTGATACCAAGGTCCTGATACGTGCATCTGTCTCCTGGGGCACTGATTGCTCTAAGTCCTTGTTTAGAAGCTTCTCAACGAGAAAATACGATCACATTATCATTGATAACGTCTCAGGGAATGTCATGTGATGCTGCCTGGTTCCACTTCCAGGGGCAACAGAGACACTGTCACAGGGAACCTGGGGCACTCCAGCCTGGTGTCACATGCCACTGACTAGCACACTCTGGCAGTGGCAGCTGGTCTCTGGTTTTGGCAATAGGAGGAACTCTTGAGAACTTCCAGGGGACCTGCTCAAAAGATGAAAATTTCAGGGTAATTTTAACTAAAATGTTAGTTTTTTTTAAACTTTCAGGAATTAATAGTTTCATTTTGTTATCATTTCTCTCACAAAGCTATTTTCTTTTGGCTTTCGTTGCTCTGACAATCTGTTGTGTATGTGGTGCCGGGGTTTGAACCTGCGTCCTCGCGCATGACAGGCAAGTGCTGGAACCGCTGAGCCACCACTCCAGCCCCACAAAGCTATTTCTATTATTATTATTATTATTTTTAAAGAAAGAGGGACAGTGAGAGAGAGGAGAGAGAGAGAGAATCAATTTTATTTAGTTTTTCATGTGGCTGTCGTTACTCCTAGGCTTCGTTATGTATGTGGTGCTGGGGTTTGAACTCGCATGTGCCAGGCATGCACCATAACCGCTGCTCCAGCCCCCAGGGCTATTAAATATCTGAACTCCACTTGGTATTGGACATAAAGACAGCAGGGTCTAAGCCTTTCACCAGTTTCCAACCTGCAACTCTGCTTATGGGACAAGCACAGGCTTCTTCCGCGATCGGGGCTCTGCTTTGTCTCAAGCAATTACACAAATGGTGCGATGTCTCAGGCCTGGCTCACATGTTTGGAAACACAGGCAAATCTCCTCAGGCACGAGGTCCTGTGACGTCTCATTTCAGGCCTGGTCTGGTGCAGACCGCGAGCTTCATCTCTTCTTGCTTCAGTGTACAAAGTAAATGGAATTTTCTGAGCTCTAATCTGGGCAGGCAGAACCATCTGGAGAAAGGGAGCTGGCAGCAGGACGACATCCCCATTCTGGTGCCAAAAGTGGACTGTGAGTTGAAGCTAAAGGCAGGCTGCTCCACGGATATCACAGCAAGCTGCGGCTGCAGCCGAGAGCTGAGGTAGGAGAGACGGAACATGCGTCATCGCACCCATGGGAATGGATTTTCTAAGGATTAAAAGGTCTAAAACTTGGAAGAACTCAGGGCAAGAGTGCAGAGATTCATCCCCAAACCAAGGTTGACCTGCGTGCATATAAAGCAGTATTGTTATTTTCCTTAAAAAGAACACAGGGCCCTGCTGCCAATGCACACTGATGAACTGAATTTGTAAGGGGATCCGTGAACGACAGGGAGAGGTCACCATGGCAGCTTCTGATGAGTGTGTGGCTCCCATTTGGCTGCGAGCTCTTTTTCAACGTCACTGGGTTGTCCGGTTGGCAGTGCACGCGGTGCCAAGCTCACTCCAGTCTACACCACAGCACATCCTGAGCCACGCGTTAACCAAGACAGATGGGTATAAACTAACTCAAAGGACATTTCTTTTAAGTGTCTGATCGTTACAAACCATGAATTCTGGATCTGGATGGCCAAAATGAGGTATGGTCCAATACATGCAACTCCTTGTAATTACTAACAGACAGCCACGATCTTTCCAAAGAGTCAGAGAAAGGAAAAATGTGGAAATTACGCCTTTCTACCAAGTTAGAGTAGCTGGAATCACTTAGAGTTAACAACGTCCAATTATCACATATCTCTGTAGTTTTGGAAGCTGCAGGCTTTCATATGAGCTCATGCAACTGAAAGGGACTTGAAATTTAATTTTAAAGGGAAGCTTTTGCTTATTTGTTTCTTTGAAAACAGTATTTTATTTTACTGTAGCATGTGAATGCCTGAAAACAACGCAGAGACTCTTTTGATTAGCTTTTTATAAATGGAATATAAAATATTCCTCCATCTGTTGGCATGCTCAGATGAGCAGGGGTTTATCCTAAACTCTTCTTCCATTACTGTACCAGAAACCACAGGCTTATTAATGTCACCTCTGCTCTCCTGCTGACAGCACTCTTTGTTGATTAGACAAATATTCCTCAGCTAGCTGATTACAAAATGATGCAGCCTTGAGGCAGTGTCCAGGGCTCGCCAGCCATGGTGGACATGCAGGTTGAGGGAAACCGCAGGTCAGCGTGCGCAGGGGGCTGGCAAGATGAGCAGCCGCAGCCCCAGCCCTCAGAATCAATTATGAGAACTAACAGGATTCTCCTTACCTGCGTGGGGGCAGGGGCTGGGGGAAGGGCTGTGCCACTCACCGCTGACAATGTCTCGCCTCACAACAGAACAAACAGGCCTGACCGTTGTCTCTAAGGCATGCGGAAGGGCCACTCTGCCAGATAGCGCGGCTCCCCATCCACATCGGTCACGCGTCCATCTATTTCAGAGGATGCCATCAGAGTAAATGCCACTGGTGCAGAGGGGAACACCTCTGCTCCTTGGAGTTCTGCAGGCTGAGCATGGCTCCAGGACCCTTTGTGTGAAGCTCATCCCCAGGAGCCTCAGCCAGCATGAGCGGCTGCCACTGCGGTTTTGTGTCACTTCCAGTTTAGTGCGCTGGTGTCCCGTGATCTTTTGTCCGTGGCGGCGGCATTGTGAGGCTAGAGATCGGGGACTGCTTTTGTGCGGCCACTTTTACGTTCATTTGCTCAACAAGACTGTGTAAATGTTCTGTTCTCTTATAAAAAGGCAGTGGATTTTTTTTTTCATAAGATGCAACCCAGAAGATTCTCACGCTATGTGAACTCCCTACTTCCGCTGTGAAGGGGCTGACATGCCGGCTGCTTCCTGGAGGTTGCCTCGCAGAGGAGTCCTGTTGAAACATCCCTCAAAAAGGCCTTTGAAAGGATTAGACAAAACCCTGGGCCAAGCAAGCACATAGGACACGCGTTCAGGAAGCAAATAACTTGGCTGTTACCA
This sequence comes from Aplodontia rufa, assembly GCA_004027875.1. NCBI lineage: Eukaryota > Metazoa > Chordata > Mammalia > Rodentia > Aplodontiidae > Aplodontia > Aplodontia rufa. The sequence continues at coordinate 66,328 of PVKS010006596.1, read as the reverse complement.
GTGTCTGTAGAGACCGGTTGTCCTCCTCATTTGAAGCCATGGAAAGACACAGAAGATAAAATGCCCGCTAAATAAAACTCACAATACAAGTGATCAACCCTTAATTGTAAAATTTTGATTTGCTTTCTAATAGCTTGTAATGGCTTCCTTTATGGCAAATACAATTTCCGTACCGGTGGCTTCCCAGAGCTCTTATTTGAAAACAGGCAAATGCTTCCTTGCGGTGGGCTAATGCAGACACAAGCGGGAAATATTAACTTGGGAGAGAAAGGAAAAGACAAACTTAGCAAAAACTCCAGAAGTTCCAACTAGGCGGAGAGCTGGTTTTACTTTTGGCCTAGAACTATACTGAGTTGCAGATCAAGGGTTCAATGTCCCGAAAATCAATTGTTTTCAGCATACTGAGAGTGTGACTTTGAACGGGGGTTCCGGTAAGCAGCGAGGGTAAGTAGAAAACACCTTTGTGATACATCTACAATGTAGGTTTTCAGTTACAGCACAGCAGTAACTGACAGAAATGCCTCTCCCTGTTTTTCTGGGCAGCTGTGCATTTTGAGCAGGGGAAGCTCTTGGAGGAGGGCTTGTTGGGAGATTGAGACTGGGGCTCCTTGGCGTCTGGGCTCCGCTCTTCTGGGCAGGACAAGGGTGTAAGGGCAGAAATGGCTGTTGGGGCCCACTTGCGAGGGACACCCCACCTTTACGGTTGCTCAGTCGAGCAGTGCTGTCTGATCCTGACCATTTCATGAGCCCCCAGGAGAAACACTGAGGCTCAAATTGGGTTTCCAAAGCTGAAAGCTGTAAAATGTACCTGCTTGGGGGTCATGCTGCCAAGTAGGAGCAGGGGCTGGGAGTGGCCAAAGGTGCCCTGTTGCTCCCCCTCCGAGGACCTGTTCACTGCTCTGGCGGGTGGACAGCAGGCATGGAGGGGCCGATGGGTGCTGGGTCACCTTAGCCTTCCTGAACAGAAATGAGTGGTAACGGGAAACAGCCACCTCCCTCCACCCTCAATCGGCTCTAACAGAAGACTCTTCTTTTATTCCCTTAATCTCCTCTAACAGAATATATTACAGGTCTTTTTTTTTTTCTCTTCAAACATGAAATCTTTTTCAACAATTCCAGAAAAAATTGTTTTTTTAATAAAACTCCAAATTGTGTTATCATATTTCAAAGGCTACGACCAGCTAAGGCAACTAATCAAAGGCATATAATTATGTAATGGCTTCTGCTTGTGCCCTTGTGCAGGGCCATAATTGAGGGGCTGTGATCACTGGACCACCAGCTCCACACGGGCAACAACAGCCTTCCTGAAGCATTTGATCTGCCATCTCTGTGGTCACCTCCCGACAGCCATGGATGAAATCATACACTCCTGCATGCTCGGTCAACCATGCTCCCTTTCTATGTGGCCATCTGAGCCGCACAGGACTCCTGTTTAAGGACTTCCTCAAAAATTCCCAGCAGCAGCCTGATTTGTGGCTTGAGACATCACAGATACCATAAGCAACATAGCATTTGGTCAGTCAAGGGCAGAGACTGGAGTGGGCAAATAAGGAGAGAATCCTGAATCTGGCGGCTCTCACTATTATCCAACTGCATTACTTCCAACATTAACAGACTGTCTCCTGTTACACTGCTCTCACCACAACCTCACCACCACTTAGCACACGCCTTAGTTATTTACTGTGAACCATTAACAGGTCATTACTATCCCAGGACAGCCTGGCAGAGTACTGGAGTGCTGAGACTCAAACTAACAAAAAAAGTCTTATTTCATACATTTAAAATTAAATACACCAATTTTACTCAGGTTTAAGCAAGAAGACATTGGAGGCGACCTTAGTATTAGTGCAGACGCAACGGTAACTACATATTAGCTTTATATTAAGAATAAACTATGGGGCTGGAGTGGTGGCTCTGCAGTTATGGTGCTTGCCTTGCATGTGCAAGTACCTGAGTTCAACCCCAGCACCACGTACACAACAAAGTGTCAGAGGAATGAAAGTCACATGAAAAACAAAATAAAAATTTTTTCTCTCTTTTTTTAAAAAAAAGAATCAACTATGGCCAATCCATCATTTCTCCTTTTCCTTTAAAGTTCTTACCCATGCACACATGTATCTATCACACTATGACTACAGCTCTGATATGAACTTGTACTGCTTTTTAACATAAGGTGGTGTGTTACTGTAGTTCTGAAAACTGTCCCTTTGCTGTGGTTATGGCCATGTTATAATGTTATTTCCAGTTTTACTCTGGTATGAGCACTATAGTCTGTTTTACACAGACACGGATGTTTACACACTGAGATATCTGTAGATAGATACACACACACACACACACACACTCTTTGCTCTGCCTGCTGAGAAGCCAAGAGACAACTACACCCCAGGACTAATGAGCACACTCAGAGCCCAGACCTTGGTTTCTAACACCATTTTCAGATATCAAGAACCAAAGCTCCTTAGAAAAATGGCTGATTCTAGGAATGAAGCAGAGAAGATCCAAAATGAGCTCGGAGCATCTTGTAGTGCAGGAAGTAAGAACAAAAGAGTCCCCCATGGGCCAGCACATGTCAAGAGGGCACAGAGTCAGCTGAAAGCTCCTCATGGCCACAGCTGGGAAGATTCAAGCAACAAAATAAAGCAGCACTGGGAACATCTAAACTAGAAAGCAACTGTCCTTGCTCACATACGCATGTAAATACATGAGTAGATTAATAGACAAGAGACAAGTCCTCTGCAGGGGGGTCTAAATAACCCATGCGCACACTCTGCCCTCGAGGGGGGCTATGAACTGCCCACCTCTTTAGTGTGGGCTGTGCACAGTGACCTCCAGAGCTCAGGATAAGGGGTGGGCAGAAACCTGCCACTGCCACCTCAAGCCAGATGAGCAAGGTCCACTCCCATAGTCCTAAATCACACAGACAGCACTCGCCATGCACAGGGCATGATGGAAATGCAATGTCACCTCTGGGGGTGGGGGTCCTCCCAAAGCCTTATAACCCAAAAGCAACCCTGAAAGGCATCAAATTGAGTAGATGGGTCCACAGCAGTGTTCTTGAGTAGCTAGCACTCCCCAAACACAAGAAGTCTCAGAAAAGAGTCCTAGCCAAGAGGAGCCTGTGGGGACAGGAAAACTAAATGTAACGTGGATTTTTACAAATAGTTTCTGTGCAGCAGAAAAAGGGCATTAGATAAAAAATAAAGAAGTCTCAATGAAGCAGGGACTCCTAATTAATTACAATGCATCGATGCTGGCTCTTTCGCCATAAGAAGTATACCCTACCCGTGAGCAACATAACTAAGAGGGCAGCCTGTGTGTGTATGGAAACGAGGACTCTCGGTACTATTTCTCTTTTTTTCTATAAATCTAAGACTTCCAGAAAATGATTTTTTTCTCCCATTCATTTAAGTTGTCTCCACAGAATAAAGCGCATGGGGTAATGATATCAAATTAAGGAATAGAAATTTTTCATAGGTTGGAATAAATGGAAAGACCTCCCATGTTCCTGGACGGTCAGAATACTATCAAACAGCCATATTACCCTAAGTGATCAACAGATTCAATACAATTCTTATCAAAATCCCAACAACATTTTCACAGAACTAGAAAAAATAATTTTTCTCCCTAAAATTCATTTGGAAGAATGAAAGACCCACAAGAACCAAAGCAATCCTGAGCAATCAGGTGAACACCTGGCCTCAATTACGCCACGGAACTACAGTAACTAAACCTCCACAGTACACCTGGCACCAAGATGGGCGGGAAGACCAATGGAACAGACACAGAAGACACAGTCATGGGACCCTTGACAAAGGTGCCAAAAACACACGTTGGAGAAATGACAGCCTTTTAAGCAATGGTGCTGGGAAAACTGAATGTCAGTACGTAGAAGAATGAAGGTGGATCCCTGTCTCTCACCTGGAAGTCAAGCCAGGAATGCTACAACAGGCGAACGGTCAACACTCCAGCACAGTGCCAGGCCCAGGCAGCAACTTCTTCACAAGACCCCGAAAGCTCAGTCAATCAAGCGGGATGGCCTCAAACTAAACGGCTTCTGCCAAGCAGAAGAAACGAAGGCAAGCAGCACAGAACTGGAGAAGATCTTTGCTAGCTGCTTTTCCGACACAGGATTAACATCCAGAGCAGGCAAAGAACTCAAAAACTTAACACCAAAAAACTCCAAATAAAAATAAGTTACCCAATGAGCAAATGGGCAAATGATCTAAATAGCTATTTCTCAAAAGAAGAAATACAAATGGCCAACAAACATGTGCTCAACATCCTTAACAGTTGGGAACATGCAAATAAAAACTGCATAAAAACATCACTCCACTCAGAACGGCAGCCATGAAGAACATCACTAAAAATAACTGCTGGCTGAAGTGTGGGGGAAAGGTACACATATACATTCCTGGTGGGACCCCAACTTAGTACATCTACTTTGGAAAGCAGCACAGAGGTTCCTCAAAACAACAGGAAGGGAACCACCATATGACCTAGTTGTCCCACTCTGTATTTATTCAAAAGAACTAGATTCAGCATACTGGTGATATGGGTGCTTCAGCGTTTATAGCAACACAATTCCCAAAGACATGTTATGGACCCAGCCTGGGCGCCCATCGCCACATGAATGGATAAAGAAAATGGTATACATGCACAATGGAGTTTTACTCAACCACAAAGAATGAAATTATGTCATTTGTCAGTAAATGGATGGAAGAGGAGAACATCATGCTAAACGAAATAAGTCAAACTCAGAAAGTCAAGGGTTGAATGTTTCCCCATACGTGGAAGTTAGATGGAGAGAGACAGAGTCGAAACAAAGGAATATAAAAAATAAATGGGGGGATGTTTCTCATGAAAATAGGAGGAGGATCAACAGAGCAGAGATGGGGAATCGAGAGGGACAGAGAAGAAGAGGGCAGAGAGAGGGACCAGGGAACAAAATCTCCTAAGTTCAGCTATGCCCATACACAAACACCACAATGAATTCCACTCACACATATATATGATTATAATGTGCAGACTAAAATAATATTAACAATAACACGGAAGGGAGATACAGAATAAAGCAAGCTGATGGACTGGAAGAGGGAAGTGAGGAAGGAAAGGGAGAGTTCTGAGAATGTGTGTATGTACAAATCCCACTATTATGTACAGTTATGATGAACCAACAAAGACAGGGGAAAGGGACAGCCTGAGCTCCTGCCGTGGCATCCACAGTCCACATCACCCAAGCTATGGCCCTCTTAGCTGCTGCAGTGCTATGCCAAGTCACACTTGTGGCTGAAAGAGGCGCATTCTAATTTGTGCTTGTGGAGATCGAGCTCAGTTGCTAACATCCTCTGGAGGAGCTAGGTTAGCCACACGAGGTCTCCTGGCACTGTTATCTCCTCCTATTTCACCAGAAGCTGCTAACCTTGTGGTTATGCGCCCCTTTAACAGATCACAGCGCATGCCTCACCAAATGCACCCAGTTTGGAGTCATGTCCCAGCTAACTTGCAGCATTACTTGTTTTTTTTTTTTTTTTAATTTAGTTTTTCATGTGGCTTTCGTTGCTCCAAGACTTCATTATGTACATGGTGCTGGGTTTTGAACTCACGTACTCGGCAAGCGCTGTAACTGCCAAGCCACCGCTCCAGCCCGCAGCATTAGTTTTTAATGATTAGAGAAGAGCTTTGACCAGTGAGAAAAAAAAAAAAAAAGTTTATGCTTATGTTGAATTCAGATCCCAGCTGATAATCAGCATGGTAAAGTTGCTTTTCCACTACAGCGACAGAGTCTAATGAAAGTGGGGGCCCAGTCACACTAAGTTGGCGTCATGAAATTCACCGAGACACCTGTGGTAAGGTATCGCCTCTGGGAAGGTCTGGCCCTGGGAATGGCCCCAGGACTCCAAGGGCTGCAGCTGGGGGACAAAATGAGCATCTTTCCTTAAGTAATGGTGATAAGATCACAAAACAAGAAAGCTTTTCAGTCCGAATGCATGAAGAAAATGCTGTCCACAGCAGGAATATTTTCTTGGGTTCAAGACACTTTCAAAAAGTCCACTTCATCTGTAAAACCTCAAGCAAACTGCAAGGAGAGGAAGTACTAAACTGCCTTATCCAGAGAGCACGAGTCCAGGCCTGACGGTTTCAGCACCTGAATGGAGACCACAGATGTGTTATTGGGGGGGGGGGTTCTTGTGTTCCTTTTAGACTCTTTGAAAAAAAGTTATATTTTACTGAGAGTGCAGGGCCTAAAACTGCCAAGAAAAGAGCTGATCAGTAACATATGCATCCCAGAGACCTCAAGCGCTGGCCTGTGCTGAGGTCTGACCAGCTGCTGGGCCTACAGCACCCTCCTCCCAGCGCTGGCAGGAGCCAGGCAGAGAGTGCAAGGAGAGCAGCTGGCGCGGAGAGCTGGGCCTGGGAAGAGCTGCTGGCGCCACCAGGCAGCAGCTCGGGTGGCCCTGGGGTGACTGCTGCAGACCCCTCCGCCCCAGTGAGATAGCACACGGAGCGGCACTCGGCTAGCACCCTCCCTGGCTGCAGAGGCCAGGCCTGTCCAAGGATGAGACTCATGGAACGCCCTCCTCCGCGGGGAGGGCTCGAGTGAGGGGCGCTGGGCGGGTGCTGTCTGAGCAGTTCTCACCGGTTTTGCATTGCTCTGGGCACTGCCAGCCTCCACTCTTCCAGAGGGCACAGTGAGGCGAGCTGGAACTGCAGCTGCTGTCTCTGGAGTCCAGCTGCTCGGTGCCTATAACTATGCTGTTCTTGGGAAGCTTCTCCACCTTAAAATTGCACTTAATTTGAGATCACATTGAATTCAAAGCAAGTAGTGAGATAAAGGAAGCAAGAGGGCCTTATGAGCTCGGTCTCTGCAGCTGTTGGCATTTCAGTCCTTGTATGAAGCCCAGCTTCTCATGTCAGCTCAGCTCTCCAGCCAGCCAGTCCTCTCCCCATGTGCAGATGGTGTCTGCATTCATCTAAGAGGAACAGGAAGACACAGGAGCTCCACCCTCCAAGGCCAATGACCCCGCAGAAGAAGAAATAGATGCACTTCTAACCTTGGGACCTGCAGCAACAGCCGGTGAGTCCCAGGAGGGTGACCACTTGCTTTGCCATACAACTGGTGCTTGAGACAGCTTTTGAAAACAGTCTCTTTTCCTGTTTTGTGCATGAGGAAGAAAGCCAGGAGGAAGACAAGATGAGAACAAGTCATCAGTGGCATCACCTGCTACTGGTCACTTCCGAGCCCTGGCCAAGTCTCGGCCCAGCAGGACAGGATCTCGGGCCTGCTGCTCCCACATGGGGTCCAGGTCATGCTGTTGGTCTGCTTCTTCTCAGAGCCCTGCATGTGCCTGACACTCATGCTCTATACTTGTGTGCTGAATGAACACACTGGTCACAGATGGACCCTGTGGCTCTCTGGACATGCACACCCCTAGTGGGACTTTCTCATGATGTCCTAACCCCAAGTCCTAGGGCTGAAGCCTGGTCTAAAGGTGCAATCCTAGACTCTTCTCAATTTATGAGTATAAAATTACATTCTTCCTGTAGAAGGTTAACTTTGTATTAATATCACTCAAAAATGGTTTCGAATTATTACATATAAGTTTAAATGAATGCCGCCTTCCTTTACATACAGTCCTGACTCCCAACATTCAGGGAAAAAGAAACATGCAGATTCTCCTTGGCCTCATACTCCTGAGCTCCACCTCCACCTCCAACACTGATATCGTAATCACCAACATTGCCACCATAAGGATCATCACACAACCACTGCCATCACCATCATCAACCTCATCACCATTTCATGGTGTGATGGCTGATCTGAATTGTCAATTTGATTGGATTAAGAGATTTCCAAGATTAGGAAGCGTCCGAGTGTGTCAGTGAGGGAGTTTCTAGGAATGACTGGCACATGGGACAGTGAACTGAAGTAGAGACCCACCCTAAGTGTAGGCAGCGCTGTCCAACAGGCTGAAGTCTTGTATGGAATAAAAGATGTAAGAACAAGGAAGCAGCACCAGATGCAAACACCATCCTTCTTGAACAGGTTACTGATTGCTGCTGCGATGGCCTGAGCACGACAGACTCCAGCTCCCCCACTCTTCAAAAGTAGATGGCACAGTGACTCTTTCTGGAGTTTCCAACTCTGCAGCTGGCAGATGGCCATTGTGGGACCATCCAGCTTCTGGTTGTGTAAGCCAATCTAATGAATCCCCCTTCTATAATCATATCCTATTAGTTCTTTCCCCTGGAGAACCCTAACTAACGCACATGGCCATCACCACCACCACATCACCACCTCAACACGGGATCATCACCATCACCACCTCAACGCGGAATCATTGCCATCACCACCTCAACGCGGGATCATCACCATCACCACCACCACCACATCACATCACCACCTCAACGTGGGATCATCGCCATCACCACCACCTGCACCCCTAACTTGTGCTGAGCCAGGTACCAGGCGGTTAGCACACACTGGACGTAGGGACTGCAGGAAGTGAATGCACAAAGCACAGCCACGGCCCTCACATAAAGGTACTGCCGAGCCTGGAAATCACAGAGACCATCTGAAGGTAGGGCAGAAATGCTTTGGAAAGTACTAGAAATAAATTCAGAATAATTCCTAGAATAGTGTTATTTAAATAGGGCTCCCTTAGAGGCAATACACAAGCACTATAGTCCCCTTATCAGTAGGGGACACATTCTAGACCCCCAGATATGCCTGAAATCACAGAAAACCCAATGCTATGGTTACTATGCTTTCTCCTCTGATAAAGCTTAATTGATAAATCAGGCACAGTAAGATGTACAGCAATGACCAACAATAAAACAGAACAATTATAACAATATTCTGTAATAAAATCACCATCATCACTACTCTTGCCCTGAGGCTTTTATTAAGTAAAACCAGGACTGCTGGAAATGAAGCACTGGGCTACCAAGTGAAGTGACTGAACGAGAGGGTAGGGTATACAGCACCATGTGCTGGACACAGGGATGATGCACGTCTAGGCTGAGATGAAGTAGGAGGCAAAGATTTTATACAATTTAAAACTTTTGAATTGATCATTTCTGAAATTTCCCAGTTAGTATTTTTTTTTTTTTTTTAAGAAAGGGAGAGTGAGAGAATAAGAATCAACTTTATTTAGTTTTTCATGTGGTTTTTGTTGCTCCAAGACTTTGTTGTGTGTATGGTGCTGGGGTTTGAACTCATGTCCTCGCGCATGCCAGGTAAGCACTATAACTGCTGAGCCACTGCTCCAGCTCCCCAGTTGGTATTTTTGAAACGGCAGAAAGTAAAACTGTAGGTAAGCCTGGAATATTATATGCACAATACAACATATACACAAATCTCCCCACTCTGCTACTCAAAGCGGGCTACGATAAATCAGCTCAGTGATTTCCTTTCTTTCCTACACGTAGCTAGTGGTAGTATTATTTGTTCCAGAAAACTACACTTAGGAGTAAAAGCAGAAGTTGGCAAAGATCAATCTCTCAGTGAATCCCAGTTTTTAAAAAACATATAGATGCCTTCTGATGAACACAACACAATAGGGCCTTGTTCTAAAACGACCACTTCCGTGAATCGGTGTCGACTCAGCTTACTTCTGCCTGCACAGATGCACACTGGCCCAGGCCCCTGGCATCTCTGCACGTCTGCTACCTGCAGGCAGGGAGCCGTTGCTGTATCCTCTCCCTTCCTCCAGACAAGTGGAATGGGCAGCGGAAGGGCTGGCAGGTGGGCTCCACCGCAGCTCACACTGAGGCCTGCGAGGTAGGTGCAGGTCAGAGCAACACCACCTCTCCACAGGAGGTGGACGGCATTTAAAGTGCAAGGATGATGTTTAACAAAAGACTCAGCAGGCAATAAAGAAAACTGCTGTCCTGCTCCCCACCATTTACCATTCTCACAGCTATAGCAGAAAGTAACTATGTGCCAGGGCATAACTTTAAAAAACCAGAGGATGCCTGTCTGATTCTGTAATCTGTTGCGTGGAAGCGCAGCATTATTTATGCTGGAGCGGGGGCGACCCAGGGTCCTCACCCCAGGTGCCCAGCCACAGCAGCTGGGAGTTGTGAACCGTGGGAGACAGCAACGCTGGCTGCTACTGATCGTTTATTGAATAATGAAACTGACACAACCGATAAAGGGTTTCAATCTTGAGAAAAGTGATTTATCGCTTCTCAGTTTACTGGCATTGCTATTTGTGTGACAAACGGTTGGAAAGCCCCCAGTTAATCTCCGTGCACCTCCAAGCCCGCTGTAGTGGCTTCTGCACACACATCCAAATAATCAGGAATAGCTAATAACACGGCGCCGAGGCTGTGGCGCAGGAGACTGGCGTTCTATCAAGGCTGATCTCCACATCAATTTACGCGATGGGTCTTTCTGGAGGCTGGGCAAGGGCGAGTGACGGGGAGAAGGGATTGAGGCAGGGAAGAGGAGCGATACCCCCAAAGACGCACAAGTCACAGCCTGCATCAGGAATCCCAGACACACGTGTAAGACAGAGGACCACCAGCAGATTGGTGCACGTGTGGCCAGCTGTGCACCAAGTGCAGGTCTCTGAGTGGTGAAACCTCATCGGCCACATTGGAAACTGTTGAGGTGTGTGCTACGCTGTGGGGCAGGGCTAAGCTCCCTGATGCACCTCCACCCAGGATACATGGAGCACATGACGAGCAGACTTTTTTCTTCTCACTCTGGGAGACCTTGGCCACCTGCACAGGCCCTGCACTCAGGACAAGCTGAGGGCGGCTGCTGGTCCTTCACACAGCCCTGGTCTCGCCCCTGGTGCTCTGGTCCCCCCAGAGCAACCGAATCCAAGTCTCACCTTCGAATTGGTGACGTAAACTGGTCCAGGAGCTGGTGGCCAGTCCCTCTCTCTGCTCAGAAAGAGGAAGCAGCTGAAGTCCTTCCTCCAAGGCTGCCCTTGCACCCCCCTGCCTTTCCTGCAGGGCCTGGCTCGCCAGCACCTTGAGTCCTCCAGAGCCTCCCATCCCCTGTTCTACTCAACGTCCCACTCTTCCATCAGCCCCAAGCTGGTACATTGTCAACTGCCCTGGTGTCCCCGCAGCTCCATGTCCTTGTCCTCACTTATGTGTGGGCAGCCCCAGTCCACGCCAGCACTGGGGCCTCCTTCTTGGAAAAGCTGGTTCTCTCTAGATGCTGCACCTCTCCCCGCGACCCCTCACCACCTACTACCTGATGTCTTCACCTGCCCTTCTCTCCCTCCCCCACGGCTGGAGTGTGCTTTCAGGAACTGCTCTTCATTCAAGATTCTGCGAGCTCATAAAGCGCCTAAGGCACCAAGAGGCCTCTGGATGAAAGCTCCTGGCGGGCAGGGCCACCCACACCTCTAGCAGCACAGGTCAGTGTCCTCCATGTGGCAAGTAGCCAACAAATATGTGATATGAGCTTGAGTTAAAAATACTTCAATGCTGGGGCTGGTGCACTGGCTCAGCGGTTACGGCGCTTGCCTTGTGTGCACGAGGATGCGGGTTCAAACCCCAGCACCACATGTACAATGAAGTGTCAGAGCAATGAAAGCCACATGACAAACTAAATATAATTGATTCTCTCTCTCTAAAAAAATACTTTGATGCCAAAAGGAAACAAAACAATACTGGAGATAGTCAGCTATAAAGACCTGGCACTGTCTATGCCCGGAGGCTGCTTCTCCAGACCCCTACAATGCTGGTCCTGCACTGTTAGATGACACTGGAGAGTCACCCTCAGGGAGCGGAAACTCCGAAGAACAGAAAAGCCAGAATCTATACGCCTGCCAGTCAGAAGCGCAACCTGCAGAGGCGGCACGCACTGCTTAGGAGACCCCAGGCAAAGGCGCACCGGAAGCAGGGACTGCCACTGGGGGCAGGGGCTAAGACACGTCCAACGGAAAGCCATGGCAGCCACCAGCACCAAGACGGTGAGGATGACACATGCTCTGGGAGGCACACGCTGAGCTCAGTTAAGAGCATGGGAACTTGGGAATGAGGGCTCAGTCACCACCATGAAGGGGGAACAAGGGGACAAGGAACAAGCTACTGTTGTGAAGTGGGACACAAAACTCAGCTCAGCCAAAGTGGATTTGGCAGAGAGAGAGAGAGAGAGAGAGAGAGAGGGAGGGAGGGAGGGAGGGAAGATTATTTCTCATCTTTAATATTCCATTGACCCACTGAGCTACCGCGTTAGTCAGCTTTCTCATTGCTGCAATCCAAGGACCCGTAGAACAATTTTAGGAGGAAAGGTTTATTTGGGGCTCAGGGTTTCAGAGGTCTTAGTCCATAGAAGGCCGGCTCCACTCCTTGGGGCTCAAGGTGAGGCTGAACATCATGGCGGAAGGCATGGTCCAGGCGCAGAGAGACTCCACCCACATACAGAAGGCACACCCAAAGGCACGCCCCCAACGACCCAGCTCCTCCAAGCCCACCCTACCAGACTCTGCTGCCAGTGAATCCCTATCAGGGGACTAACTCACTGATTGGGTGAAGGCTCTCATAACCCAATTGTTTCATTTCAGCCTTCCTGCGCGGGCACATGAGTTTTTGAGAGACATCTTTCATCCAAGCTGTAACAGTCACTCATTCCTGGAAAGTTATAGAAAAGATGCAAGAGTTTCAGAGATGCGGGGAAACGCTGATCTCCGCAGACTGCAACAGTAAGAAAAGAGGCTGACCACTGCGCAGGGAAGGAGCTGCGCCCCAGACAGCACCGCCCCAGGCTCAGAAGCCACCCACAGGAGGCGCAATCAATTCAGGAGGGCAGGCAAGGGAGTCAGCTGCCACTCACACACCAAAGAAAAGAAGCAGCAGCTACAAACAACCAGGATTTTTGTTTTTGTCCTTATTTTTTGAAAAAGAGATATCTGTAACATGTCTAAGCCATGTTTTTCAAATAAGAGGGAGACGACAAGCTGACTCACTTCATTACCAGAGCTCCTGCAATTCTATACCATGGAGATGGAAAAAGGAAAGTCAGAGAGTGACGTCACGCAAGAAAGAATGTGGCAGTTCTTCAAGGGCTGAACAGAATCACATGTGACCTGGCAACCTTGCTCCCAGGTTCGTACTCACAAACTTAAAGCAGGATTTGCTCAGGTACCGTGCACCTGTGTTCACAGCCGGACCACTCACAACCATCAGGTAGCAGGGGCCTCATGTCTGTCAGCAGATGAAGAACAGACAGGGAGATCACAGCGAGATGTGACGCAGCCACTTCAGAGAGCGTGCTGACACCTGGGGCCAAGACACGATTCCTTCATACGAAATATCTAGAAAGGGCAAATTCACAGAGGGCGGGTCTGAGGGCACCCAGCTGGGGCATTCAGAATTACAGCTGGGCAGGGGAAGGGTTCCCATCTGGGTGACAGAATGCTCTGCAGTGAGGATGGTTGTCCAGCACTGTGGATGTGTAGTGACCTGGAACTGAATGGACACTGACATGGCAAAGCTCACGTTGCACACTCTGCCACAGTGGAAAAAAAAAGGAAGGAAGGAAGACGAGATATCAAGGGAGAAAGAGGAGAAAGGAGGAGAGCAGAGGAATGAAATGGGAAGAGGAGGCAGAGGGAAGGGACGGTCAGCTGGGGCAGAGGAAAAGGCCACATGTGTCCATTGGCCAGAGCTGAGCAGGAGTCCCACCAGGTGTCATTGCTGTGACCCAGCTCTCTTCCGCTGCCTCCCACCTACTGGCCCCATACCCTCCCTGGGGCCCTCGAAGCCCCAGCGTCCAGAGGCCAGGCCCACTCTGGCAGGCTGCCACTCAGCCCATGGTGGGGTCACAGACTATAACAACTAGGCCACACCCCACCACGTGCTGGTGGGTCTTGACAGCAGGAAGGTTTGGGAGAAAACAAAAGCAAGACCGAGGCTGGGCTTCTGAACTCATGGCTGTCAATTCCCATCTTACAGTTCTTCAAGCTGTGAGGGAACATAGCTCCGGGTGAAGGAGCCCACGAGTTGACAATCCAGTATCGAGTCACAGGCAGGGGAGAGCATCCAGAGGTGCTTCCTGCCCTCTGCCGGTGCCCCTCCCACAACCAGGAGGCACCCCCCATAGGTGCCCCTCCCACAATGAGGAGGAACCTCTCTCCCTCCCACTGAGGGCGCCCCTCCCACAACCAGGAGGAAGCTCTCCTCCCCCATGGGCGCCCTCCCACAATGTCTCTGGGTCTGGGAGGGCGGGGGAAGGTTGAAACACCTGTCCCTAGTCCTCTGGAGCAAATGACAATTCAGATACACTCACAGCTCAAAATCCGTCCTTGGGACCCACCTCCTTCCCACTTCCTGCTGATCTTACCTCTGATGTTCCCACGAGTGGGGAATAAAGCAATGTTTGGGAGTGGGGGGATCAAAATAGTGAGGTCTCAAGCTGTCTGATGAACTGGCCTATGCAGGGAAATTAGATGCTAATTACAGGAGCTACTGTGTTTTCACAGAGGAAACCGTATCTTGTAGTTTGCCAGAAGGATTCACAGTTGTGTAGAATCATCTGGCTGTAAACAGATCATCACAATACATGCCAACTTCCTGAGATGACAGCCTTCAAAACTTGGGCCACTTGTTACGAGTAGATCAGGTTTTTTCTAAGTGTTGCAAAATCCATTTCGTCAATCTGTTCACCAAAGTGTATACAGACGAAATATTAAAATTAAGAACCATCCTTTGGATAAAGTATTATAAAGTCCTTTTCTATTTCTACAAACTTAATCGACAGGAAAAGACCCGGATAAAGTTTGGAGTGAAAAGACAAGCACGGCCTCTAGAAGGGAGGGGAGGTCAGTGCAGAGATGGAGGTGGCAGCAGACGGCCAGGGCGTCCCCCACCCCTGCCCCCCATTGGCCAATCTGCTGCGGTGAGCAACTCAGTTAAACTTTATGACCCTCAGTTTCCTGTTATAAAAACAGGAGAGCGGCCCCTGCCTCCCGGGCTCCTGTGAGGATGGAGAGGAGCGTGCAACGTGTTCAGCTCCACAGCCTGCAGCGTGGCCGAGGTCAATCATGGGCCGCACGATTACTGCTAAAGGACGGTCAGCTCGGATTTTCTCTTTGGTGACTGATTTTCTCTCCTAAAGAGGTATCACCAAATCTCAATTTTGATAGATGTTTTATTTTCATGAGATAAAGAAAGAACGAACACACGTGTGTGTATATACCATGAAGTCAGGAGCTCTGATGGCTTCTCGCAGGGCTGTTTTGGTAACCAGGCCTACAGTGTGTTGTGATTTCTGCAGGGAGCTGAACGAGGGGGAAATTTATCCTCACCCACCGAAAGCACCAAACACCCAAGCAAAAATCAAGTAAAAGAACAAACAAAGCTGCCTGCTTATCTCATCAGGAAGAGGCAAGCTGAGTTAGTGAAATACTCACTGGGGAAATGCTGCATTCTCAGCCTGCGTGTCAGCTCAGGGACAGGGCCTTGGGACACCACACCCTTGGTGGCTTCGAGATGTTTTCAGGAACCTCACACTGATCACTTACTTACTTCAGGGCGTTCCCTTCTATAGCCATGCATGAAACACAGCAAAAGTAACTTTGCGGTTTTCCTAGCTAGTGATTCCAGAACAACCTATAAGCCAAGACTCAGAACTAAGGGCATGATGCAAGGAAGCAAAATTCCCAGTGCGTAGCAGTCTTCCCCCTGCATCTTCAGAGCGGGCCACATCACGCAATGCTCCAGTGGAAAAGAGCCCATCCCATCAACCTACCTGGGCTTGGAGACCAGAAAATGGAGGCAAGCAATGGGCTGAGCTACAAGGTAGCGGCTTTCGGGCCCAAACCCAGCGCCACCAACTTCTGCTGCACCGCCACTTCAGCCGAGCTGACCAAGTGCAGGAGGAAGACGTTACTGACCTTCCTGCGGATGACCATGTCTTTAGGTAATTATTGCTTTTCCCCAAGATGCAAACTCACAGACAGTTCCCCTCAAGGCTGGGAGCCTCCCCTGGATTAATCCGGGAGCCTGAATGTGGTAGCCACGTAGCTGAACCTGTCCTCCAGGCTCCACCTGTGTGCACGGCGGCAGGCGCAGCAAACCTTATGTCATTAAGTAGAAATTAGACGGCAACAAGGGAAGCTGAGCGTCCGGGTGCTCTAAACGGCTAACATGTCCATTTCTCACCTGAAGCCCTCTCCAAATGCAGTTTTGCTATTAAGCAAAACCCAAAGAAAGGTAATCAATTCCAACTAGAAAGCACTTACCCCTGTGACGGTGTGCAAGCCACTTCAATCCCCTGGCTGCCTGCCAGAGCCCAGACAACAGCCGCCAACGCGCTGACTATCTGGGGAGCACGGGGGCCATGCATAATTGACTAGAAGATGGGCCAAAACTGCCCAATCAGTGTGTGATCAAAAACGCGTGGAATATTCAGCAGCACTTGATTACACGAGGAGCGTCCTTTCCCTCTCCTCACGGAATCTCTTCAAGGTCTGCAGTACTGTAATAAGATCATTACTGTCAAGCGGTACGAATCGTAGGCAATGAGTCTTGGGACGGGGAGTCATACTTCACAAGCTCCCCTGGTTCCGCTCTTTCTCTCTCTTTTTTTTTTTGTATTTTACTGCATGCAGGCAGCAGGGCGACGAGGTGGCAGATAATGATCACATCACTGTGTGGCAACTAGAAAGGCACTTTTAAGAAGCAGCAGAGAGAAATCAGCTTAAGAGAAACTAAAACATTTTCCGTTTGCAGTTTTTTCCCCTTAAAAAAATTAAATAGAATTAAGCTGTGTGCAGTAGGTGCTTTTCATGAACTCTGATAGAATGTCATTGAATCAACCGTTTGATAGATTTTCATATCGTAGCAAAGACCATTACCCCACAGACAAATGGCCAATTTTCTCCATGTCCCACATACACAAGAAAGCCTAGTTAAGTTGTGTGTGCACATGGCAACGCCTGGCAACGTCTCTGCCATGCCCACTTCTTTCACTGGCCTTGATACCAGGTGCCACTTACTCATCTGGTGGGAAAGGGGCGGAGTTAAAGGAAGGAGGGTATTCGCTCAATAAACAAGGAATTTATTTAGCAACAGGGCCACACCTCCTGAGCATTAACACCACAACTCAACACGACCAGGCGGAGCGGTAACCACGAGGAAACCTGGAGTAGAGGCGGCACGCTGCTACCAACACCAAAATCGGCAGCGAGGACTCTAGCGAATGGCGGGGGCTTAGCCGATCACTCCTCTTCATCTTCCAACCTCAGACTGCCCTTAAAGTGCTTACTCTCTTCATCCAACAGTGAGAAAAGAAAAGCTGCAGCACACTTTTTCTTTTTTAAAGAGAGAGGGACAGTGAGAGAGAGAGAAAGAGAGAAAGAATTTTTTTTTAATTTAGTTTTTCATGTGGCCTTCGTTGCTCAGAGATTTCGTTGTGTACATGGTGCTGGGCTTTGAACTCGTGTACTCGCGCATGCCAGGCAAGCGCCGTAACTGCCGAGCCACCGCTCCAGCCCCATGCATCACACTTTGAAGGAACACAAAAATTGGTTCATGCATCCAAGGAAAATGCCCATGAGTACGGAAGTTTCAAGAGGGACATATGTCCTCTGTAACGCAGCTGTTATTCAGTCCTGAGAGTCCTGTCCGCAAAGCTGGGGAAGCTGTGGCCTTGTCTTACTTGACCGAATCACAGAGTGCATGTACGTGAAAGCAAAAGCAATCTGTCAAAGAAGCAACACCCCAACACCACACCACGGTCCCGAGAAAGGCCGAGCAAGATCAAAACCAGCAAAGGAGGGACTCAGGGCAGGGAGCGAGGGCGCAGCACGTGAGCCACCGTGGAGAACCACAGGTGCACCTTGGGGCTGTTCGGCTCTGCACTGCAACCAGGTGGAAGGTTTGGGTACAGCCCAGCAGGCGGAGCTAGCTGCAAGGTCTGCCACCTGAGCAAGGTCCCAGACCCGCCACTCACCTGCTGGTCTTGGGCTCACCCTCACCTCCATTCAACCTTCCCCCTCATGCCCTCACTTGTGTAATGTAAGATCCTCCCCCCACACCACAGGGTGCTGGAGCTATGTAGGAGACCACAGGCATCCAAGGGCTTGCAGTGGCTCGGGTGTGGCTCCCTTCCTTGGCGTCTGATGACATATCCTAACAACAAGTCCCAGACCCTGGAAAGTGTAGCTGGCCAGGCAGTCATGATTAGTGCTGGGTTCCAACAAGAGAGAATGGATCCAGCTAGGTGGGCACAGGCAGGCGCAGGGTGCTGCATGGCTTTACAGACTCAGTGTTTCTCCTAGAATCCCCAGTGCGACGGTGCCTGAAGAATGGGTCTGTGGGAGGTGAACAGAGTTAGTCAGATGGGGCTGCATGCCAGGACTGCTGGCTGTATCCCAAAAGGGAGAGCTTGTTTTCACCTCCTGCGACTTCTCAATGTGCACATACCATGGAAAGCCACGTGGTAACACTTAGAGGGGGTGTCTGCAGGCCAGGAAGTGAGCCTCCACAGCAAGTGTGGGAAATGACCCCACCATGTAAGCGACCCGGCCAGTGCATGTGGCATCTGGAGCTAAGACAAAAGGTGCACGCACTTTTATTCCACACCTGTGGTCAGCCAAGCTGCCTTCAGATGACTAAGCCTGGTGTTGGGTCCACGTACCCTTCTGTCTTCCTTCTCTAGGAAGAGGAAGGCAGCCTTCGCTGCAAGCGACGTGGAACACTGCTGAGTTTCACGCTGAGTCGGGGCGGGGAGGAAAGAGCTTGCCCGGGTGGAACGGCTGACAACGAAACGCTCTGCGCCTGGACTGCAGGAGGCTGGTTGCGCGCACCTAGCACAGAGCTGGCAGATACAGCGTGGTGTGTAAGGCTGAGGCGAAACGTCCTCCCGAGAATCAGACAAGCCACGGGCACCCTGCACCTTCTACACGGACACGGGGCAGGGTGCTAGGAAAAGAAGATAAGGGGTCTGAATGGCAAGGAAGCACCCAGGGGAGCGACGCTGCCAGCCGGAACCAGCCCTGCCTCGTCTGCCCTGGGACCTGGTCCAGGGGTCACCGCTTCGCTGCTGAGTTCAGTGACAGTCTCGGCAGACTGCAAACATTGTGAGATCAATAAGAGAAGGACTTCAAGGTCGAAGCTGACTCTCCTGAGAGCCAGTGCACCCAGTTGCTCCCAAACCACACGGAGTTCCAACTGCAGGGCGCCTGGAGGAGAAGGTGCCATCATGAGTTCTCCATGGAAAGAGGCAGGAACTGCCCGAGCCCCACAGGCAGGCCTAGACCAAGCCCTGAGCTCCACACCACACCTGCTTTCAGTGCGCTGGGCAAGCGAGTCTACTGTCCCGCGTGGCAGGGCACAGGGAGCTTCAACACTTGTCCTGCCGCACCAGAGGGCTCTTTGGGACCCCACGGGGATGCCCAAGAGTCATCTCACATTCACATTTCAGATTTCCCCTCTATAAAACACGATGTGAACATCATGCCCCTCTTGGAGCCTCCTGAGGGCCTCCCAGACGACCCAGATGATCAGGTACCTGGGCTCCC
This sequence comes from Aplodontia rufa, assembly GCA_004027875.1. NCBI lineage: Eukaryota > Metazoa > Chordata > Mammalia > Rodentia > Aplodontiidae > Aplodontia > Aplodontia rufa. The sequence goes on along the minus strand of PVKS010006596.1, from coordinate 46,835 downwards.
AAGCCAGCCAACTGCTCGTCTGCACTGCCCACCACTGTGCCACTTCACACAGAGCATGCACACTTGGCACGCATTAGGTGCTCAACGTGCTTTCATGGCTCTGAAGTTAACCTGTTTAGTTTGTGTGGACTTAAAAAACAGTACCAAATCCCCTCTTGCCCGTTGGCTCGTCATGATGGGAATCCTCTGTTCTGGCTTCCCCTGCTGTGATGGACTCATCTTTGTTTATTTCCAACCTGCCGACTTCCACAAAGCATCTGAGAGCACTTAGGGCTTGTGTGTGTTTGTGGCAGCCAGACTGTACCCGGCAGGATGGCTTTTGAGTCAACAGTGTCCAATCCACAATGTCAACGTCTGGAGTAAACCCAGGTCTGCTCAGTCTCAGCACGTTTGCTCTCTGGGAAGCCCAAGTTATAACCCGAGAAGTCTCTTTTGGAAACTGACCTGGCTTGTGGGGAATAGGCAAGTCTGTCAGGACGCACATGTCCCCAGCGCCAGGGCAGCAGGGCCCAGCCAGCCTCCTCTGCCCTTCAGCCTGTCTTTGGGAAGATGCTGATTCCTGGCTTTTCACAGGCTCTGTAATTAACTGCTCAACTGGACACACTAGGTAAGTTTCATTAGGAAGATCTTAGCCTACGGAGAACTACTGTGGATCATGGGGGTTTCACGGAGCTGAGAACAGAGACTTCTTGTTCCATTTCCATTCAGGGTGGCTGCCAAAATTAAAAACAAGAAGTGGCCATGGCAGGTGCTTGATGAGTAAGAGGAGATCCAAGAGTGAGTGGTGACAGTAAGACTTGCAGTCCCTCCCGTGCTTCCCTCATCCTCCCAGCCACTTCCAAATAACAGAATTAAACGAGAAAGCCCATGGACACAGGAAAGATGCCCTGCTGACGAGAGGTCCTGGGACCCGCCAGTCACGTGTACAGCATATCACCTGCATGCTGATGGTACCCAAGAAGCGAGGAGAACACGAGACACTGAATAGCTCGTTATATTCGAAGGAACAAAAGGAGCAGCCGCCCCGCAGTCGTGATGTGCAGAATCCCCACATAACCCATGGAGGCTGACGGTGCATAACAGTGGACACGACTGAGTGGCAGAGATGGACAGAGAGCCTCCGCGCTTGCCTCGTGCCTTCTTGAGATGACCAGGCAAGGGGGAAGCCTGCAGCTGCACCCGCTCACGCGCAGTTCTTCACCTTCCTCCAAAGTGCCTTTCAAAACACCACCTGGGTAGCTGAAAGGTTTCCGAAGGCAAAAGACAAGCGATGGAGAATGGCCACAGCTGGTGAGCAGGATCTGAGTGAGAACCAAAAGGTGCCCGATGCTGACCCACTGCTGTGCTGTCAGGTCACAGGTGGTCAGCACTCCATGACAAGGTGAGGCCCCTGCAGGTCCCACCAACAGGGCAGCCACTGTGCACTCAGCTGCAGCATAGAAAACGAATGCTGCGACAGGTCGGTGTCCTTCTCGGCACCCACGCCCTTCTTCAGGATTCTGCCTAACTTCCTGGGTGCAGTTTCCAGGGGATGCTTTACCTCCACGCGAAGGCTCTGAACTCCCGGGGAGAGAGGAGCTGAGCTGTACTTCTCAGTGTCCCTAGGGGCCACAGGAACTGTGGTTCCCCATGTGGGTTGCAACTAACCTGATGTAAGAACAACAGGAACCACAATTTCAGGGTCTCCTACATAAGAGTGAAAGAAATCAAGTCTGAGGTGACCTCGGCAACTGTGGAGTCGATGTGGTTGTCAAGTGCTTGGAATGTCCCCTGACCGCTTCACTTCCTACCATGGCAGGAGCCCGCGACTCTCCCTGACCAAGGTGATCTTTCACTCTTCATGAAGAATGCACCACTCAGTGGTCCAGTAAAGACCAGAATGCACAGCAAGAGGAACAAACAAGAAGGATCAAAAAAAATCCCTTCTGAGACCTTTAGCACGAAGCACCAGGGTGAGCCCAGGGTGGGGACACAGGATTTCTGCAGAACCCTCCTGTCTGATAAGACTGGGCAAATCCAGATGGGCCGTGCATTTTAAAAGAAAGCCCTTCTTGCTACACAACCTCTAGATGTTGGGCTCCATAGAAAAGTCAGAGTCTTTACACGGAATCTGAGAATATCAAGGAAGCTATTCAGTCTGCTCCACTCCTAGATTCAAAAGCTGCTCCGCACACCTCAAAGACTTGCTTTTTGCCTGGTAGAAAGAGTTTGAGGCAGAGAATCAAGAGACAGTTCTGTCACCTACCAGCAACCTGACCCTGGACAAGAAAGCCACTTAACCTCTCTCTACTTCAGCCTTTTCACTGGGGAAACAGGGAAATTAGCACTGGATGCAAACTTGCATGGATGTTACAAAACTAACGAGAACCACGAGATTCGGGCCACAGAACGCAGCGGAGACCATGGCTCCATCTAAGCAACGGCAGGCTCACGCTGGACGCTCCGTAAGAAGACGCCCAGGAAGTACAACGCCCAGGGATGAGTCCCTAGAGATCTGCAAAATCCCCACACAGAAGGGCTCCCGCAGCATACGCCCTTCAGCTCAGCGCTGGTCAGGGTCCAGGGTCATGGCGCAAGTGCCCTCCCGTCACTATTCCCCATGGTGGGCAGATGGTGCTGTGCCCGCCTCGGGGCAGAGGCCACTGCTCAGCACAACCTGGCTCTCAGAGGTTTCTTTTACTGTCAGAACCAAAGTCCATCTCCCTGAAGCTTCTACCCAGGGGTCCCACCGAATCTGGCTGGGCCACCCAGGACACATCCAGTCAGGGCCACCCTGCACGCGCTGACCTTCTGTCACCACCTGTCACCACACAGGTTGGCACGCCCCATGTGACTTGTCGTTTACACGATCTTCTCCCAGGCACTCAGGGCCCCTCAACAGCAGTCTTGGTCCCCATCAGCGCCCTTCCTAGGTTCATCTGAATTTACTTCTACTGCTCCACAGTCACCTGGTAGAATCTTTCACTATCACACTTCCTGATTCTTACCAAATCCAATTCAACTTAAAATCAAATGTCTCCCAGGCAGGGGTGCAGCAGTGGCTCGGCGGTCACAGCACTTGCCTGGCATGAGTGAGTACGCAGGTTGGAACCCCAGCACCACGTACACAACAAAGTATCGGAGGAACAAAGTCACATGAAAACTAAAGAAATTGCTTCTCTCTCTTTCTCTCATTTCTCTCTCTCTTTTTGTCCCTCTTTCTTTAAAGAAAAAATAAGTCTCCCATACTTTAAAGTGGATGTTACATGTGCTCTAAGGAACGGGGACGTGAAGGACGCCAGCTGAGGCCGCACAAACACGTCACCCATCCTGCAGCTTTGTGGTGAGGCTGCCGGATGCCATTACCAAAGGGTATTCCATTTGCCACCAGTGGGAAAGGCCCCCTTCCTGTTGTTCTTAAGAAACACAATTTTAAAATTCTCTAAGTGTGTCTGAAAGGGAAAAACTGAAAAATTCGTTAACAGACTGCTGGCCCAGTGCACCTCCTGATCGCTGCAGGGTCCTACCTTGGCTCCACTGTTTACATGGCATTGGGACAATCCAACCACCCAAGCAGCATTGAGCTGACTTGTCATCAGTCTCTACCAGGCTGTGCTCGTAAAGTCACAGGCCAGTGGGAAACCACATGTCCCATCACACACATCTGTGCGAAAGGGCAGACAGGGGTGCTTCCTCCCCACCCCGTCACGTGCAGCCCAGAGGGGGCCAGAGGCAGGGTGCCACCCCGAGCCTGTGTCCACGTGGGCTGTGGCCATAGCTTCGTGTTGACCAACTGTTGAAGGAGACTCCGACTCCTGCACCAAATTCTTCTACGGTGGAAGTGTCGGGCATCTAAGTGGGTCCTCCATACAGAATTACTTTTTTGCCATTGCTGCTATGATGGGAGAATCTAAAACAAGCATGATGATGGAATGCTAAGGGGGCCCACGGAGCAAAAAGTTAAGAAGCAGGAGCAGAAGAGGAAGAGGTGCCACTATGGTGGGCTGCTGGAAGCCAGGTGGACAGCTGTCTACGTGCGGAGGCCAGCGGGCATCAGACTGAGCTCTGATTAGGATGGTGATGGTAAAGAAAAGCCCACCCCACACCTGGAGTGGCTGCTCCTGCCCAGGCTGCTGGTGGGGGTGGGGAGACTATAGAACTGCACCAGGCACAGGACAGGGGCCAGGGTCCCCATCTACCAGCACCTGCCAGAGCTAAGGCCCCAGCGTGGGTGGAGTCCTTTGAAAAGCAGCCATGGTGAGAAGGTCCCAGGCCCCATGGTGCCACCTTGCAAACAGCATGTGCAGGACCCTTCCTGACAATGAGCTGGTGGTTCTAAGGGGATCTGATTTTACAAACTAGAAAAACAAAAACCAATTTCCAGAAATGCAGATAGTTAACCTGGGGGTCCCGTGACACCTTACCTTCAGCAGTGCCGGCGAGCCCATCAGCTCTGAAGTTGCTGGTACTCTTCTTTCTTCGGTGCTTCTTTCGGTTGGCATGGGGGGAGGGGGGTGGTTCGATCTTGGGACTGGTGGAGATGGAGATACTTGGGCTGGAACACACAGATTCACCCAGCCCTGTGTCTGCCATTGGACCGGAAAAGGAAAAAGAACACAAAGGTAAGCACAGAGAAAGGAGACTCAGGAAGAATATTCAAGCAAAGCTCCTCCATCAGCATTCAGGGCCCTGCAGGCTGCCTGATTTTGAGGGTGCTGGATTGGAGGCCCAGAGTCCCCAGGAGGAGATCATGGTGCTCCCTGCCACCTGCAAGCACGGATTTCTGCATGACCTTCATCTAGGAGAATTTAAAGTCCTCTACTCTGCATGAACAGAGTCCTGGAATTCATGTTCGGAGCGCATGCTCTCTGGAAAAGGAAAGTGGTAGGCTTGTCCCAGTTAGCTGCACATTTTCCTTTTCCCGTAATTATGCTGATGTATCAGAAGCGAAATGAAGACAGTCAGCAATGCAAGGAGTGGCATCCTTAATGGGCCTGGCCGCACGCAGGACAAGGTGTTCCTGATTCTTCCCCCTCCTCACAACACCACACATGACTGTAACTCCACTGCAATTTGTAATCAGCGGATTAAATGGTGTGCCATTTCTCCCACCGAAGTCCAGCATTTGAAAGCTGATCAAGCAGACCTGTCTGTTTTCAAACACTGGAGCTACTTCTAAAGGTTTTGAAACCAGTACTGCAGACATGATCATTCACTCTTTCTTACTTATTTTTATCTTTACCAAAGAGAAGGTCAGAAATGATGCTGTGACCGCGAAGGAATACAGAATTGCACACGGTGGTGGAGGAACGTGGGTGGACACTCACCCAAGTCATAAGAATTCTTCCTTTGAGGTCCGGCAGGGTCACAACTAAGGAGGGACAGAAGGCTCTGCCCTGCCACATGTTCTCTGAGCTGCTGCTCTGTGAGCTCCAACTGCTGGCCAGCCACTTTCTAGGCACTTGGACCCATTGCTGAGTACCAGATCAGGATCCCTGCCCCAGGGGTACTGGCACAGGAGCTGGGCACCCATCGTCACCCAAACCTCCCTGCCCCAAGGCTGACACCCTCCACTTCTGCCTGACATCTGGTCACCTTCCTTTTGGGACTTTACTCATGGGGACAGTGTGCATAGAGTCCCCGCCTGGCTCGCTATTTGACTATGATGGCTGGGTACTGGATACGAGACAGCTCGGCCCCTGCCTTGAGGAGCCTGGAATCCTGGATCAGTACATTTTCCCAAAATCACCACTTGCTCTTGCGCACAATGTCTCCACGTGAGCCACAGCCACCTGCTGTCCAGTCCTTATGTCCAGGCCCAGCCTGTGAAGCCATCTCTAGGGGGCCTTTTTCCAGCACTCCAGCTTGAAGCTGGCCAGGCTTTCAGAATTGGCGATTCTTACCTGTATATTTAAATGCCAGATTCAACTAAGTATCAAATGAAAGTTGTAGAGATCCCATGAAAAAGAACAAAAAATGCTGGACCATAGAATTTTTGTGTACGATTTCCAGAGATCAAAGCTGCACAGTGGCCCGGGGGTGTAGAGATACAGACCATTGCTTCATGCTGAAGCAGCCCTGTGTGTCACTCAGTGTTCATGCCCAATGCTTATTTTAAATATTTTCTGCTCTGGTTTCAAAAGTCATCACCCTCTGGCCCATCCTCTTTGTGCCAGGCCTGGTAACAGACTGGAGAAATCAGGGCCGCATGCCTGTCCTGTCCTGGTGGGCTCAGTACTGATCATGGGGCAGAGAGGTAGAGCAGGCGAATCCACTGGCCTGGCTGCTGGGGGGTGTGGTTCCACTATTCCACACTGTCCCCAGGTGTCCTCTCCATTTGACAGGCCAATGTTCGCTCCTGATCTCTCTTGCCACTCTGTGTCGGTCACACTCTCTCCCAAATTACCAGGTCTCATCTCTGAACCGACTTAGACCCCAACGTTGGGACTTTCTGCACTTGGCGATCAGTTACCTACGGATGATGGGCGAGCCTGCTCCCCAGGCCCTTCGAAGGTCCAGAGGCTTATTTTCCTATAGCATGGAGCACCACATCGGAAAGGCCCTTCAGCCACCCGGTGGGCCCTGTCTTCATGGGAGCAGACACAGAACACATGCACAAGCTGGGCAGTCCGCACACCCCCTCCCCAGGTGTCACAGGTCTGTCCCGGGACTCGCAGGCTACCTGTGTTCTATGTGTGCGTGTGGTCCTCAGGGCTACTGCCTTCTGTGCCCACGCCTGGCTGCTCTTCACAGCTGCTCAGCTTTCTTGGGTTTTCTCAGCATGCACTTCCATCCACCCACCCAAGCAGACGACGAACACTGAAAAGGGTGGGGTCTAGACTGAGCCTTATTTTTTCAGATGCACCAATTCTGGAAGCTTCCAAGAACCATCACTGAGCCCAGGCAGAGCACACTGTCTTTGTGTCCAGTTCAAGCACCTTTGGAGTTGCCTACAAAGAAACCAAGGGACAATCTCGACAAACACTTTGCTGAAGGCTAGATGGGTACCTGACTTACATGCATTTTTGACAATTTGAAAACAATGAAGGTGCATCCCTCTGATCTCTCTCTGGTGAGCTGTCCCTGTTCAGAAAAGTCACTACCATGCTCTGTATGCACACAGAGCACCTGCTTCAGAACGCACCTGTGTGCACCTCCAGCTCCCGGGCACACGGCTCAGAATTCACCTTGTTGGGAATCTAGCGGTGCATGTCCGTTTCCACAGCTCCTTCCTTCCTGCTGTAAGTCTTTTCCAAAACAACTGGCAGGAACCTGGCCTCTCACCCCCACATCTTCTCAGAATCTCAGAGCACACATGTTCAGGAACTCCTGGCACTCTTGGAGGGAGGCGATAAGTGGCTTTGAAGAAGGAGAAGGTGTAAGGAGCAACGCCTCCACCTTCCCTAGCAGACTATCAGGGCCAGCCCGGTCAGCACTTCCTTCACTTCCCTATTTTTTCTGGGCACCCTTCAATAGCCGTGATTTGCCCCCAAGGGGCTCTGAGTTTCCCAGATCCACTGGTTTTCAGCAAGGCATACCTTCTCAGCGGAAAATGGCTGACAACCTCCACCCCCTCTTTTTTTTTTTGCAGTACTAGGAATGAACTTAGGGGTGCTCTACCTCTAAGCTACATCCCCAGCCCTTTAAAAAATTTTATTTTGAGATGGGATTTTGCTAAGTTGCTGAGGCTGGCCTCAAACCTGCCATTCTCCTGCCTCAGCCTCCTCTGTAGTGGGATTACCATATCACTGTGCCTGGCCACTGAAGATTTTTTAAATTTATTTTTTAAAGAGAGAGGTAGAGTTAGAGAGAGTGAGAAAGAGAGAGAATTTTATTTATTCATCTGGTTTTTGTTTCTGTGACACTTAGTTGTGTATGTGGTGCTGGAGTTCAAACATGGATCCTTGTGCATGCCAGGCAAGCGCTCCAACCACTGAGCCAATGCCCCAACCCTGAAGATCTTTTTTGATCATCAAACTGAGCAGGATGCAGGTGCCATGGGCATCAAGTGGCTGACCCCTGAAATGATGGTAAATGTCCTACAAGGCACAATGGCGTCTTCCCCTACAGAGAACCATCTGGTCCACAGTGCTGATAGTGAGAACCCTGCAGGATTCTGACTCATGCTCTGACTTTGGACTTCAGTCGGTCAGAGCCCCCACCACCTCCCACCGGTAGCCTCTTCTTGGAAGCTCACTCCACTTTGTGCCAAAGCCTGGCTCTGCCCAGGACAACCACAAGCAAGGGTGGCTGAGGTCTGGGGGAGAAGAGAGCTTGACAAAGGAGACAAGAGGTCACCTGGGAGGACAGAGCTGTCATCACATGTGAGGGCAGGTTGACCCAGGGCTGCCAGCAGCAGGATACACAGCCCTGCCCCCAGCACCCACACTGCGGTGGCTCATCTGGTGACCCTGGGTTCCTCACAGCCTGACACTGCCTTCCACCTGTCTCTCCCTGGGGTTACCATGGCTCACAGATTACCTTGCACACTCAGCCACACTCATGTCTCTCCACAATCACATGCATCCTGAAGCTCGCCCTCATACACTCAACCACACACGTCTCTCCACAATCATGTGGCTTGAAGCGCACCTTGCACACTCAACCACACACATCTCTCCACAATCACACACGGCTTGAAGCTTATGCTTACACACTCAACTCTCTGCTTCCTTCTCCATCTCTGCTGACCAGGACACCTAACTTTAGCTAGCCCGCCAGCTGGTGCACCTGTAACTGGGCAGGGCTGGGGCAGAGCAGCAGCACTGTGCTGACCGGGCTTCTTCCTGTCTGCACTGGTCACTGCCACTCTCTGGGCCCAGTCTACTCTCTGCCTTACTGACACTGCAGGAGACCTCTCCTTTCCCACGTTCCTGAGGCCATGGATCCTCCACCACACTGTACCCCACAACCTCGCTTTTCACACTGAAGACAAAAGAAGTGCCAGTCAGAAGCAAGCACCCTGCCCTGCTGTCCCTGTGGGCTGTGGGACCCTTGTCTGTGAGCTGGATCCGCCCTCCTGCTGAGCAGTGCTTTGTCTCCGCATTTATTTCTATCCTGCAGCAGTTGTGCTGGGTCATCTCCCCCCAGGGCCCCAGTCCCCTGCCTAATGCTGTTAGATTCTGCTCCCCTCAGTGCAAAGCCCCAAAGCCTTTCTTGCCCCACTGCTACCCACAGCTGTCCTCACTCCTGCCACCAGCACGTCTCCCAGGGCACCTCACCAGTGGACAAGCCTTCCTGGGCAGCGTCAAGTCTCTGCTGCACCCCCGTAGCCCTCCTCCCCTCCCTGAATGGGAACCGCGGGAGGCTCCACACCAGGCAGGTGGGAAGAAGCCAGCAGGTTCTGGGTCCTGGAAGCCAGGAGAAACTTCCCCCAACCTGGCTGCAGCGGCTGCCTGCCTAGCCTCCCTGCCTCCCTGCCACAAGGTGTGGACTTTATCAGCACCAGGTCGTGCTGTGGTGACAGCATGCTACGTTATGCCCTTATGTCACCGACGTCTCCTTGTCGACTGCACACGGCCATCAGCTTCATGGACGCAGGGCCTTTGTGCATCTCCTCCACCAGGATGAGAACGGTGACATGCTCAGGGTGGGAGCTGGGGGGCACTCAGTGGACTTTGCTGGAGAGCTGGCCTCTGGCACAGCGGGCTGCACAGGGGATATGACCAGTTTTGCTGTGTAACAGAGCAATGCTACCAATTTGGTCCTAAAACTAACCATAAGGGCGCTTCTGTGTCAGGCCACTGTCCGCTCAGTTTCCAATCATCTGGAACCTAATTTCAGGCAAATGAGGGGGGCCAGGAAGGAAGACTACTGACAGTAAGAAGCACCTCACTTAGGCTCACCCCACAATGGCTGAGCATGCTCTGGGAGCCAGCAAAGAATAACGCCAAACCATTGTCCCACGCGGCGGCTTCCGAGGACGTTCACCTCATTTCTTGCTGATGCCTTTGATGAAAGGCTCTTTCTACAGGGTCCTGCTGCTGGAGCAAGGAGTGGCAGGGAACCCATCTATGGCAAACATGCCAGCGGCAGGCAAAGGCAGGTGGAGGGAGCAGTGAGGCGTGGACCATCTGCACACACCCTCGGGAGCATTCGGGGCCCAGAGAACAGATGCCCAGGGCCAATACAGGGGAAGAGAGGAGGGCATGAGAGGTCCTGACCACCGGGGCACGGGGAGAGAGAGAAGCACGTGACTAAGACGACACCAGGTTGTCTGCAGTAACAAAACCACCTCATCTCAACAACAGGACAGAAAGCAAGACTGGCTCTCCTAAGCCCCTTACTCTCATCCTCAGGAGGAACAACATCAGTCACCGATGCACACCCAGCACTGGGGCCTGCGGAGTACTGCTCGCCCATCCACTGGTCTGCTGCTCCCAGGACTGAGGTCCCCAAGATGGGCTTTTGGGGACTGTCCTTGCCCCAGTTTAGAGACTCAGGTTCAGGGGAGGCTGGGGACCCATCTCTTTCCACCTCTTCCTCCGTATCAAGGACTCAATACTCTGGCCCAGGCTCTGGTGTCACAAGCAGCACCGTGCAGGGTGAGGGGCAGGGCAGGAGGCATGCTGAGGGGGTCTGGCTGTGGCCCTAGGAGAGCCAGTCGCCAGAGGCAGCTGCAGGTGTGGAAAAGGTGAGAGTGGAGGTGATTAAGCGGAGGTTCAAGGTGGGTGGGTGGTGGTGGTGGTAGGGGTGGCGGGGCTGGAGGCCTGGTAGAGAGGGAGCGGGCCTCCACCTGCCTTCTATGCTCATGGCCTGCAGGACAGCTGACTCCTAGATCTCACAATTCCCCGGGAGCTGCTTAACATGGCCCTGGTCATGGTACAAGAGGCTTGGGCACCTCGCGCTTCCACTGCCTGCTGCCCCTCCAGCTCGAAGGTGTCCCTCAGCCCCACCCGAGATGCTGTGAGCAGCGCCAGCTGCAGCCTGCAGACGGACGCCACCCGCTCCTCCTGCCTGCGTAGGAAGAATGGGTCTATTTTGTGTCAGTTGCTGGGCAGTGGGACAGACGACTACTGTCGACAGTGTTACATATGGGAGGGGAGAAAAGCGGAGGAGCAAGGAAACCAAATTAAAAAAGCAGGAGCCTCACCTCTCCACACCTGAACCGGCGTGGACGCAGAGACGTGGGGTCCCAAGCGCTGGGTGCTGGGCCAGGCCATCCCGTGCACTCTGCACCGGCCATTAGCTCTTCCCAATCAGGCCCCAATGTTCAACGCACACCCCCAAAAATATCTAACACGAGCAATAATGATTACAATCTGCAGGCTCTCTGAGCTTCGGCACGTGAAGTATGAGTCAAAGAAGCAGCTTCACTTTTCACTCGGAGAGCTGACAAGCGTGACTAGAGGGAGAATAAAATAACATTCCGCGCGCATAAATATCAAGCGGCCTGCTTGAGACTGATGGGCCAGGGATGTATTCTCAGCTATCATCCCGGCAGACAGGCCCAAGGACACTCATAACTTATTTTACAATCATTTAGTTTCAGCTCAAGTGGAAAACGTGACAACTTACCTCTGCTGACAAGATGCCATATCGAACCTTACAATTAACTCCGCTCCGATTATCTGCCCAGCCGATCATTAGCTGGGCCATTTTTGATGAACTGTTACAGGAAGCATGCCTTGGTGAGAGCCACTACCAGGTGTGCTGAGGGGGTACTGGTATCTGGGATGACAGTCGCAGACCAGGCTTGAGCTAGTGATTCCCAAGTCCCTGTTGCTCCCTGGAGGCTGTGTGTGTGTCCGCTGGGAGGCGCAGTTGGGGGGTGGCATATGAACTCTGCTGGGATTGCTGCAATGGCTGCTCCTGCCATCAACGCTCCCTAGTGCAGGTGTCCTTAAGCTCTACCCGGGTCACAGCCTCCTCTGGGCCTGGAGGTGTATTTTAGGGAGTGGTAGCCTCCAGGGGGCTACCTCCAGCCAGGCTTCCTCAAGAACTTGCATTCGGGAGGAGCTGACTGTGGTTCCCCCAGGATAAGCCGGCTGCTGATTTTCTGTGTGTCCATTAAAGATACAAAATGCATTAAAGACACAAAACCATGTGTTCCTAAGGAACACACATCTATATGAACAGAACAGGGAAAGAAGACAAAAGGAAAGGAGAGACGGGCTGGGCTGTGCACACTGCCCTGGTCTCCTTGCTTCCACGTGTAGCTTTGTGGACCATTTTGGCAGTGTTAGGGACAATACATTGCTCAAGTCTTTTCTTCTTTCTTTCCTTTTTTTTTTTTTTTTTTTTTGATATTAAGAGAATTCTGAATTATCAAAGACAGAGCCGTTTGTCAGGGCAGGGGAATGAGCTGAGGCTACAGCCTTCTGTAAACTCAGGAGCAAGTCATTGTGAGAACTAGTAAATTATAACACGCTTGCTTGGATCCAAGGCCAACAATAGGCAGCTAATTTGGATCCTTAATAAGGGCTCTGCTCTCTGTGAAGCTCAGAGAGATGTGTAGGCGGGTAAATAAAGAGCAGGCCACCTTTGCCATCCAAGGAAATCACAACATCCCGGGTCCCTGTTGAAAGGTGAGTGTGGTGAGAAGTTCAAACCCTGCCCCTTCTCATGGTGCTTCTGACGGAGCTTGCGGCGCGAGGAGGCCGACGCGATTCCACCTCTGAAGATGCTTCAGAGACTGGCATTATTGTGAGCTTCCCTCTGCTGCTCGCACAGAGGTACACAATGTCAGAAGGGGCAGCAGGGACACGGCGGGGGGCCAAGGAAGATGACAGGTGTCGGGGAAAGGAAAAGATAGCGGAGGGTTGGACTAAGTTATGAAAACGGGGAGGAAAGGTGTTCCACAGGGGCCGTCGCTGAGGAAATGCAGGGAGAACAGTTTCCTCCGTGGGCCATTTTCAATCACACCAAGAGAAGCCCTCAAACTGAGCCATGCGAGTTAGAATTCCGGAAATCTGATCTTCACCCTTGGCGACGCAAGCTTGCTTATAAAGCCTTGATAAAAAGCACAGATTCTGGTCCCCAGCGAGGGTGGAAGGTTTTCTTTTTGGAGGGGACTACGTGTTCTAAAGGCAACGGTGGGCATGGCTGCGTGGATCTGAGTTTGTACTTGCGACTACTGACCACTCGCTTCAACTAGGAGAAGCGCACGCTTTGCAAATTCCTTCCAATAAAGCTGTTTCATAAAGAGGAGAAAAAGGGAAGGTCATTGTGTAAAACCACAAAATAAGGAGAGAAAAGCTCACAGGCAGCCAAAGGACACACAAGATTTGGGGCCTGGGCCTGGGCCTGGGTGGGGGAGGTGACCAACATGGATGGCCTGGGCCCAGCGAGTGGGTCTCCATACCAAGGAGACCTGCGCTGCTCTGTGGCTGCAGGGAACAGCTGCCCATTCTACCCAAGTGTACCTCTGCACCTGTGTGTCCAGCTGTTAAGACCTGCAGGTGTGAACACCGCCCGACGCTGCAGGACCAGGAGGCTGGCGCAGTGGATGCTCCGCAGCCCAGATCCGATCACGCAGGTGAGGAGATGGTTTACTTTATACTGGCATAAAACAAATGCTCTTCTGCACATGGTTCTCTCCTCCCTCTGGTCCACTGTGCTCAGTCCCCTTGGTTCTCCTTACCCTGCACACCAGCTAGCATCCAATAGCACATCCGACTCTAGGCGGAAGCACATGGAGTGGCCAAGGGCAGCAGAAAGCCTGAGGAAGCTGGGCCAGGCAACATAGGAAGGCACTTGGGATACCAGGGAGGCCTTGACATTTTAAGGGCCAAAAACCAAATGGTTCTCCAGTTGAGTTTCAGCTGAACGCGAGCTGTGTGAAGTCTACATTAATCTGGCATACTCCAAAAAACGTACAGGCAGGCTGAGCAGGACTGCTGGGGGAATGAAACCACGGCCAGGGGTCCCCATCTCTCCAGCCTCATCTTGTTGTGCATAACCAGCCACTGCCATTTCTCACATTCCCTGCTTAAAGCCGCTAGATTACTCAGCTTCTGGTTCACATGGAGGGCTGAGCAGGCTGGGGAGAGAAGAGCGTGTCTAGCAGAGAAGCCAATTAAATCAAGACGTTAGTTAGATGTACGGCCACTTTTTAAAAACATAAATTTCCCATCTTTGGAAACTTAGCTGTTTCTGTGAAAAGTCACAGAGAGTCAAATTACCAGCTGCCGCACAAGCAGGTGTCCTGTCTGGGGCACTGGCTGGCTTGAGCCACAGAAAGGCTGTGTCCAGGGTCCTGAAGAGGTATGGTCACTCACTGCACAGAGTGGACATAAGCTCAAATGAGATGCTGCCTGCTGGCCCCTGCTCTTACTGTGCTGCATCACGTGGTTTGAAAAAGCAGGGTGGTGTGAGCTTAGCTTCAGGGGAACCCAGCACACACTGGGTCAGGAGGGGATGTGGCTGGGACACATTACCCATCAACCCAATGTAAAGTGTCATCAAAAGACCAGCGATGTGATGATCCAGTCACCACCCACCTACCTTTCCTTTCCTTCTGGCCTTGGGCTGTATAATTATTTCCCTACTGCTTATATAGATTTCAAATTTTTGATCACAGATCAACATTTCTGGATGCTTTCAACATTTAGGGCAAGTTTTCAAGATATGGGTTCAAGAAAATGAGTATTTGTAGGGCTCTGGATACCTGCTACTCAACTGCTTCCAGAAGTTCTGAACTTCTCCCACCAAGATGTGAACATGTTAAGACTGTCACACCCCGCGGTTTCCAGACAAGAGCCACACGATCCTAAGGGCAGTTCAACACCCAGCCTGGCCTCGGGCTGAGGGTCTGTCCTCAGTCTCTCTCTCTCTTTTTTTTTTTTTAAAGAGAGAATGAGAGAATTTATTTTTTCATTTGGTTTTTCCAACACTTTGCGTATGGTGCTGGGGTGTGAACTGCATGCTCACACGTGATGCCTGCTCTCTTGTCCTCCTTGGCCAGCAGCAAGAGCCATGCGGGCCTCCGATGAGCACTTAGTGTGCTGCTGGGTGGACAGCCGGCGGCCAGTCAGAGACCCTCACCCACCTGGCAGGCTCTGCAGGAGAGGCTGCAACATGAGCAGCAAACAAAACACGGCTCCCATCCCGGGAATGGCGTTCCAGACAGGGGCGCAACCCACACCCCCAAGAGAGGGTGAGGTCCTAGGTGCTCCCCAGCCCCACAGCACAAGAGCTGCCCCCTCTTGGCTCTCGCCCTACACCAAGTCCCTTTCCTGACCCTTTGTGAGGTAATCCAGTTCTACGGCTCTTTCCCCCACATCCTTTGACTTGTTTAACCTTCTTTAGGTGTGCCCAGTGGACAGAAGGAACCAAACACAGAATAGGCACTCATTAAAAAGTCAAGAAAAGAATACATCAGGAAGACCGCTTCAGTACAAAAGACTAAATTCAAGTACAGTCTTTGAATGCAGGAGAAAAGAGGAAGTCCAGTCTACCGAGCACTGTATGTTCAACTTAAGGATTTAAAGTACTGTCGAACTACCTGCTGAAAAATCTGCCTGCATTTCTGTACTGTTTCAGCACTTTGGAGAATAAATTATCAACATATTACAATGATGAATTGCATCTTCTTTTCCCTTGGGCACCACATGCAACCTTTTGCTATGTTTCAAGCCAACTGTGGAAAATACCAGGGTACTTTTTTGTAGGGGGAAGGAATGAAATCACGCTAATTGCAAAGTCTATTCCCCCTCTTACCCCCCGCCTTTCCTCACAGAAATAGCATCTTGGAAATATGTAAAACAATACTTGAGAAACGTTTCTCCCATGTGTTTCCATGCCTCTTTCCCAGACTGGGTGGTAGGAGGGTGGATCATGAAAAGGCCCCTGTGATCCCCAAGCCTTTGCTGAGGGTGGGTGGCACTGCATGCAGCACAGGGGGCAGTGATAGCATCGTGGTGTCGGATGCCTCAGAAGGAAAGCCCAGCTAGTTCAAAGAGAGGCGCTGAATCTTTCCACCACACCTGGGCTCTGACAATCGTCCCAGTCAAAGGGTCGGGTTCCCCTGGGAATTCATCTATAGTGACCCTGAACAGTGAGCCACACAGCTGCAGCCAAGGGTAGGTGAGCAGGATGACCCCCTTCCAGGCCACGCTGGGGAACCTGGGCCTATCTGGTGGGAGGCACCATCCGGGGCCTGAGGAAACGGCAGGGAAATGAAGGAATGACGGTTTAGAAACTCAAAAAAATCTCACAGCCCAAAAACCTTTTGGCCTAATGCAATCCACACTCTTCATGTTACTGAATGATGCACCGACCCAGAGATTTGCAAAATCTACCCACCTAAATCTATACCAGTTTAGTACCTTTTAAACAATGTATGTATTTTGAATAAAAATATGCTTAACCTCTCATTCAAATTTGACGATTTGTTCTATGAAATTTTCTAAAAAGGGTGAGGTAGCTTCTTTGAGGTCTTGGGAAGAGAATTTCTCTCCCGCTGTTTCAGATTTTGCGAACCGGCTGCTAACGACTCATGGCTGTGCTACACATTCCACCATATTCCAAGGCAGGGCCGTCCACACCAGACCGGACGCTATCATCCCGACTCCGGCAGGTGACGCTGCTGTGGTGCATCCCCCAGAATACAGCAGCGCCCTGGAGACTGGGGTCAGCTTCCTGTGGTGATAATGAGGATGAAGCTGATAGCTATTCCTTTGTGACTGCACTACTCACCACTACACTTAAAATAATTCACCAGGTCACACCCACGGAGCAGGGAGGATAACAGGAGGCCCCCGAACCAGATGGGGTTTAAATAGGTCGGAGCAGACACTCGTTTCCACCAACTCTAGCTAGCACTCGGTCTTGCGAAGGTGGCTGATGGGTCCCTGGCACCTGTCCAGCTCCAAGACCTGCAGGTGTGAACACCTCCCCGTCCCCGTGGGACCAGAGGCTGGCGCAGTGGATGGACGTTCTGAAGCCCAGATCTGATCATGCAGGAGGTGAGGAGACGGTTTACTTTATGCTGGCATAAAACTAGTGCTTTTCAGAGATGGCATCCCTGAGACACAGGGTGCTTGGGCGAGCCTTTCACTAGGGTGGCATGCGTTTCTGTCTCAGACAATCTGCTTATACCTGTTTCCCAATGTGATTATTAATTTGTGGTCACTGCAATCTGTTTTATTTTTATTTATTTATTTATTTTGTGGGACCAAACACGAGTTCTACCTTAGCCGCCTCGCAATCAGTCTCTCGAGTTGGTGGGATTACAGTAGTATGCCACCATGCCTGCCTTATAAGCTTAATTCTACCCTGAAATCATTTCCAAAAATGACAAAAGCAAAGTTTAAAAAACAAAAACGCACTACTACTAATTTTGTCTATTTAAGGTTTGGGCAAGTAAGAGGTTCTATGAAAAAATGGAAATGCATGGCTGGAGCAGTGGTTCAGTGGTTCAGCGGTTCAGCAGTTGTGGTGCTTGCCTGGCATGCATGAAGCCCCAGGTTTGAACCTCACACCATGTACACAGCAAAGTATCAGAGCAATGAAAACCAGATGAAAAACTAAAAAAAAAATTCTCTCTGTCCCTCTCTCTCTTAAACAAACAAACAAACAAACAAAACAGAAACACCCCTTGCAACCTGCCTTCAACTGAATCTCATGGCAACCTATGGCACTGACAGGAAACACAGCTGGGTCTGGTAAATGCTGGGGCATTTATATCAGCATGTGTAATTTTCACTCGCCTGGAAATCTGTCCAGTACTGGACGGGGGGTGGTTGTGTCCGCCACCACCACCATTAAGACACCATGAACGTGCCTCCAAACAAACCTGCAGGCCACCGATACTTCACTTCTGAAGAGCTATTCAAAGCACAGGCTTTTAAATACTTTAATAACATCAGCTAGACGTGTCTTTCTTATTTTGCGTTTTCTACAAGAAAGTGAAAAATCAGAGTATAATGTCTAGAATTAACAATTATGGATCGGGGCTGGGGCTGTAGCTCAGAGGTAGAGCATGTGCCTGTAAGCATGAGGCCTGGGCTCCATCCCCAGCTCTGTGAAAAGAAATAATCCATAAATAAAAATGGAAATGAATTCATTTCTGGGGAAAAAAAAAAGATACGGTGAAGTTTATATCATTTCTTGGAATTTGGGCTTTGTCATTAAAAAAAAAAGCAAATACATAAGTAAAACACATTTTAAAAATAAAATGAAGGAAAACATGCAAAGATCCCAGGTTGGGTTGGGATTTGCTTGAAATCAAGCATTTTCTTGATCACAGCTAAGATTCTGTCAATACGGTTCAGTCAGATACTATGGTTGATCTTTGGGGAAAAATTGCTTTAAAATAAAATGAAAGATAAGATTGTGTTCCAAAACATAATAACTGACATTTTTCTCTTTTTTCTCAAGCCAGAGCCCCAGCCCCCTGCGGCTGATGGAAGGGCAGGCTGGGTGCGGTGGGAGTGGGCTCTGCTACCCCTCTCGAAGCGCAGCTCATTCTCTTTCCTCCTCCCTGCTGCTGCCTGCTGTCCCCTGGGATGAGGCTGAAAGCAGCAAGTGCCCTGGCCTCCTCGGCTAGTGGGTCCTCCTCCCTGCCTGCAGCCCTGCCTGGACACCCCTGCCTGGACATCCCTGGGCTCCCCTTCTCCCGTGCCCCTGCAGGGTTTCTCAGCACCCGTGGTCTCTTGCACTGCTCTCCTCATTTGTCCCGCTGCGCCCTGTGACATCCTCCGGCTCGCCCTCCTGCTCAGCTTTGGGGTCCTCTTGCTTGCCAGCGCCAGTGCTGGAAGGGACTTTCCTAGGAAGTCTGCACAGGAGATGGAGAGGGGGAACTTCCGCCTGCAGATTTACCAGGCCAGATACTCTTGTACACCCCATTTGTCAAGTAACCCATTTCTCAAGCACAGAGCTTTACCCAGGTTGATGGGCTGGACCAACGAACACCTCACTCTCCAGTTCCCCTTTGCGCTATGCTTCATGTCCTCCCCAGCTGCCCTTTCCTGGCTACACAAAAGGCAGGAGGAGGTATATGTTCTTCCACAAAATTCAAGCTGAGTTTTCTAATTCTACAGCCCAGGATGCGTCCTGCAAGGCCAGGAGGTCTCTACCCTCTCCAGCAGAACGTCCTATTCTGAATGAACAGACTCTGACCCTTGCGCCACGGTGCTCAGAGGGACGAGCAGAACAACCGCTTGGCAGGGAGAGGCAGCTGGGTGGTTCTGGCTCAGTTCTCAGGGTGCCTATGCAGCTGGAGCGACTGAGTGCACTGTGCTCTTATGAGGACAGTGGCAAGTGGACAAAAGACGCTAGAGGAGTGAAAAGCGCGCGGTGTTGGCGGGTGTAATACGCGAGGGCGCACAATGGAACCAGCAAGTATGCCCAAAGCGGCAGAGCTGCCCCGCTGCGGAGAACGAGGGCAAGATGAGGATGCGAGCGGGGCAGCGGCAGCGGCAGCCGAGACGAGGCCCAGCGAGGAGTTTCACAGCGTGCTAGGCCTCCTTGGCACAGCGGGGCCTGCCACCACCCTCTTTTGATCTGTTCAGCTACACTTTTTGGAGACACCTCTTCGGTACGTGTTTCCAGAAAACAGGATCAGCGACATTCTGTTTCAGGGTAGGGGCCTGCCTACATTTGGCAGCACACCTGGCACACACCAAGGTGAAGGGATCTGGGCAGAGGGATTTGGCAGACAAGAACATTCACTCATGTGCTCGGTGTAATGAGACTCCAAGTTGTGACCCCTGCTACTGTGGTGACTTCACGTTCATATATAACTCCACTTTGGTCTCGCAGGCTGCCTCCTTCACTGTGCATGGCACAGCTCCATAGAGCAGCACTGAGTCTCCCCTGACATGGCTCCTGCTGTCCCATCGTCCTGAGAGCTGTTGCCACCCAGCTCTGCCACACTGGTCAAGGTCCACTGTCCATCATCCATCACAGACGAGACCTCGCTACACTTGTGCTTTGGGAAATCAAAGCCTGAAACCGAGGTGCCTCTCTGCTGCTGAGGTGCCAGCGCAGATTCTCAACTGTCTGCCTCCTCATCTGGTCAAGCTACAAAACTCATTTGAAAATTGTTTAAAACCTTTAAGTAAACATGTACTTATTGCTGAAGGCTCAACACACAGAATGGGGCACACAGGTCAAATCTCCCTAGTTCCCCTGGCCTTTCCAGTTGTTGTCTCTCACACGAACCTGGGCACTCGGAGGGCACAAAGGAAACCCATCTGCCCTCAGTCTGCACACTGTGCCCCTGATCCACATTAGCTGCGTGACCCTGGCAAGAGACTTATCCTCCAGGACTTTGGTTTCTTACTGAAACACGAAGATAACATCTTCACAGATGGTACTGTCGATGTATCAGGTAGCACATGAAGCACTCGGCCAGTGCCAGCACTGGAAGACAACCACCTCGCAGGACCTGGAAAAGCAGCTCCATTGACACTGACTGAGCCCTGCTGACAGACACCGCACCAGGCCCTGGGAACAGCGGTAGACAAGACACACCCCCAGCCTGGAGGAGGCTTAAACTCTGGAGGGGATGAGTGACAGGTAGCAAGTAACATCACAGAGGCTCCTGGGGGTGGTGAGTGTGATGGAGCAGGAAGCAGGATGTGACAGGTCTCTCCACTCTTATGCTGCAGTGCGGGGGACAGGCCCCAGGGCCTTGTGCTTGCCACATAAGCACTGTATCACGGAGCCATCCCCTCAGCCCGGTGGCCAGGTCTAAACAAGCAGCCAGCGTGGCTCCAGCAATATCTGACTCGAACCCAGGCAGTGAGGCTGTGGATGGAGGCACAGTCACATGCTAAAGGCCTGCCCGCCAGCCTGGCACTACTGAGTGTGACACCACAGGAGGCGGGGCCTAATTGGGGGACGTCACCGTGTGCCTGGCCTGTCCTCTCTTTCTGCTTCCTGGCTGCCCAGAGGTGAACAGTCTTTCTGCCATGATGTTCCACCTTACTACAGGCCCCGAGTGACAGGGCTAAGAGGCCATGGGTAGAAACCTCTCAAAACCGTCAGGCAAAACCAACCTCTCCTCCTTACAAGCTGAGTTTCTCAGGTGTTTCGTAACAGTGAGAGAAGGCAGACTAGCAGAGAGGCTCCTGAGCGGAGCCTGCGGCACCTTGGAGGCTGGCACCCCCGGCAGCGTTGCAGAAGCTGGCACACAGGACGCGCACAGTGTTTGACGTGGCCATCATTCCACGGCCCGGCACAGGAAGCAACTTCCTAACGGCTACAGTGTCCCCCCTGCAGAGACCTTCCAGTCCCCTCTGCAGGTCACGGAAGATGCATCCAGTGTGGGGCCTTGATGCATCCGTAGCTACTTTCCCTGAAATGACATTAAATAAGCATGTGGGGGTGATATTCTATGACACGGGAGCTCCGCTGGACCATACTGAAGTGGAAAAAGCCCACTGTGAACTCTAATCTGTGGAAAAAATAATCACTGAGAATCTAGGCTTCATTTCTAATCTTTCTGAAATGCAGTTTTGTTATTGGGGGAAATGCAAGGATACTGTAAAAAAATAGCAGTCAACCTATCTGCCAGGAAGAGGCTGCCACCACACAGACTAAGAACAAGTGACGCCAGCCCCTGCTGGGCCTGCCACAGGATGTCACAGAATGCAAGGACACACACTACCCATGCTTCTCAACAATGGAGGAATCATAAAGTGAAAACACAGCATATTTAACACAATTTTAAGTAAAATTAGCTAAAAGGACAAATCGCTTTTTTAAAAAAAATCAACTGTTGGGCTAAAGTCGATGCTCAGTGGTTACAGCGCTTGCCTGGCATGTGCGAGGGCCTGGGTTCGAATCCCAGCACTGTATACAAAAATCAGATGAAAAATAAATAAAATTGATTAAAAGACAAAGTCAAATGTTCGGGAATGTGGACGGGAACAATTTGACGGCTAACACTTTGGTTCATGATGCTGCTGCTGTCCCCAGAAGAAAGGCATCTGGAAGAGCCTCAACGAAGCCCAAGCCTTGGCTGTTTTCAATGGCAACGTGCGACAATAATTTTTCCAGAATGCGCGGCCTGAGTTGATGCCGCAGCCTTACAAATCTCATCTGGGGGCCTGACGGCCTCTCGCTGCCATGGCCTTCTGATTGATGGGGCCTTACGTGCCCCCAGACTTCAATTCCCGATGCCACCACCATAAAGGCGGTGTGCACAGAGATGCTCAGATGCTGCTTCCAGACACGGCTCCCAGACAGGGGACTTCAGAGGTGTCATGCTGGGGCCTGGAGATGCTTATTTCACTTTTGCATTAATGAAAGGCTTGATGCGGAATGAAGAAAGGGTCAACAGCTGGCTTAAAGTTGAGCTTCCGGTTTAGAAGAATTAAGCCTAAAATCTGGAAGCACAAAAAGTAATCCTGTCTTTAATTCTGGTGTATACAAGAAACAGTGCTACAGCTGCTCAGTTGTAACTGCAGACTCCAGAGGGCTATTTATTCACAAACACCATGAAAAATCGAGTGTCCACCTAAAAAGATAACCGGTAAGACTGTTACCTTGACAAATGCCTCAGACGGGGCCTGCACACTGACGCTCAGTTCCTGAACTATAACCGGATGAAAACATGAGGAGTGAGAAGTGCACGAGTGTTTATTGATAACAAACTCCCCATGGTTCTGTGTTGTAAACGCAACTGCTTTCCTGCAAGTAAGTATCCATTTTAAGGGACTCCAAAATATAGAAACACTTCCCTGCAAATGTAGTAAGATTTTGAGAATCCCACTGCAGAAATAACTTAGCAATTAAAACAGCATTTATAACTAAATATGCTTAAAATGCTTCTTCATATAAAAGGGTAAAATTTTAAGTCATTTAAATAACCATCTGCTTCTGTGTGATATAAAATTTTTAGTATCATTGTGTAATTAATATTAATATCATTTCTGTTAATAATCTTATCTGTCAGATAATAAAACAAAGATGTAACACAAGATGTTCACTGAAAGAAATTTAAGGATGCAAAACCAAAGTAAGATATACAATGTGCAGCGGGTTTGAGGCTGGCCCTCTCAGTGGAAGGAGGCTGTCACGTGCTTCCTCTTAGCCATCCTACAAGGACCTGTCTCACCCTCTTCCCCAGTGCTCACTTCCAGGCCTTTCTCCTTGGTACCTTAGTTTTTTGTTTTTTTTTTTTAACAAGTCCTGTGGGTCCTTCCCCTTTGGCATAGTGTTGTGAATTCTAAGACTGGAAGCAAAGAGGGGTTGAAAAAGATTGGAGCACCTTTAAGCTGACAGTTGACAAAGTCACCAGGGACATGAGATGGCTGGAGCTTTTTCAACTACTGGATCCCATGGTTAAGCATCTGAGAAACTATAGAAATACAAAGTGACTAATTTCCTGGTCTACGAGTGCTGTCGAATCACAAGTCGTGACTTGCTGGAAGACAAGCAGTCAGGTGTTCTGAGGCTGCGAGCGCACACGCTCGCCGGGTCTTCCTTGCAGCTGGAGAATCAGCCTGCGCACTTGGCCGTCTTTTGATGCTATTCCACTTATGTTTGAGTTGAGGCTGGGGTAGAAAATGAGGTGTTCTCTCTCTTTCAAAAAAAAAAAAAATCACTGTAAAGTTGAAAATTGGCAGCTGAAAACATCGGGATAAAAAAAATCCCGCTAATTTTGTGAAATTTTACATTTCTGTATTTTAGGAAGTTTTAAAATTTGAAGTTAACACACAATGCTGTGCTAGGCCCCTGAGAAATGACTAGACCAACAGTGGGGGGTAGAGGAAATGTGGGTCTCCGAGGCTGTTCTGCCAGGCCTTCTGGAACTCCTGGAGGGAGAGGACACTGGGTGTCTGGGCTGACTAGGCCCTGCTGCACGTCCCCGCATGGTCCCAGATGCTAACTTACACAGACCCAGCAATCTTTCAAAATCACACACTCCAACCTTGACAGACATCAGGGTGTTCACCTGCTGGGGTTCCTGTTCTCATCCTTCTGTGCCTCCCCTCCAGCCTGTCTGCCCCGTTCTACGCCACCAGCTCCACAGAGCCCTGCGTACAGCCCAGCTGCCGCACGCTCCCTTCCTATGCCCGGACGCCAAGAACCTTGAGCATCCTGCACTCCTGGCAACACTGAAAGCCAGCTGCTGTGCCCATCTTCTCAGGGGCCACTTCCAAATCCCCACAGCCCCACTTCACGTGACAAAGCACTTACTGTATGTAGCCGTACCTTGCTGTCTGCAGGTCACTGGCTCCAGATCCCTCTTGAATACCCAGACAGCAGATGCACAAGTCTCTCATAAAAAAGGGTACCTACTTTAGCCACAGTTACCCCAGATTCTTCAGTCCTCTCTAGATTACTCATAACACCTAATGCAACAGAATGCTACGCATGGGTTTACCACAAGATACAAGGTCTGCACGTGTTCTGTACACATGCAGATGGTCCCCCCAAATACTGTTGATCTGTATTCACTGAATTCATGGAAGCAAACCCCACAACTGGAGCCCACAGTAACCGTCGAATGAATGAACAGCTACTCCGCACGCTCACGAAGGTGATTTCAGGACGCCAGCATGTGCCTTGCGACCCTCACCCTTGCTTCACTTCTCCCCACTTGACAACGTACATTTCAATTGGTTTATTGATTTTCCGCCTCTCGCCAGCCAGTCCTGGGGAGACTCAGGAACTCTGTCCGGCTCCCTGCTCAGTCCAGAGCCAGAGCAGTGAGTGGTCAACAGACACTTGCGGAACAGATGTTGTCATACAAAATTAAGTTACTGCTGCGAAACGCACCTATCTAGATAGCTCTTGCTTGGTGTGGCTTTGACTTTACTCATGAACATACGGATCGAGATAATTGAAGGTAGGACACTCAGTTTAGCTTGGTAGCTAATTTTCACAAAATATGCTGTGGCTGACTGATCCGCTGAGAATGATTTCTGCCAGGAAATGTATACTCTGTGACCTACGTGCTTTGCTCTGTGTAATGGGCATCCCCTACTAAAACCAAGTTTATAAAATAAGATAAAAGCATGAAGATTCAGACACTTAGTTTTAACAATTCAAAGAATTACACCGCATCAGCGGGGGGCGGGGGGCGGCTGGTGCACACACACCCTGCAGGCCTAAGGAGCAGCCCCAACAGTTCCAGTCATCAGCATCCGGCCCGCCCCTATTCGGGGATGCTCATTGGTGACAATGACAGGACTACCGAGCAAGGACACTGACATCATGCTAGGCGTGACTCCAGAACATGGAGACAGCCGAGACCCCAGAGCCTCTCTTCTCATCGAGTTCACATTCTCAGAGAAGAAAAACAAGAAAGCAAAACAGGGCCTTTTCCCACAGTGAGAAATGCCAGGAAACCTTATGACATGCAGGCTGACAGCTCTTGACAGGGCAGGAAGGAAGTGTGCAGCATAGGCCAGGTCACAAAAAAGCTGACAAGTAACCAATTCCAAACAAAAAGCAGGGAAAGGTGCACAGAGGGGTCAACCCAGGTACTGTGGGCGCAGCAGCTGATGCTGGAGCAGACCCCGCATGCGGCGTGGCGCAGGCTGCAGCGGGCACAGCAATGGTGGGAGGAGATGGAGGAAGAAGCAGGGGCCAGACCAGCTGGGGCCTTGTCAGCCAGAAACAAGGACTGAGGAATGCGCTGTGTGAAGGGGAACCGGGGTGTTGGTGTGGGGACATGGCAGTCTGGCTCCAACAGGGCTTCTGTCTTGATGAGTGTGGACGCTGTGAGGATGAACTGTGGGGAACAAGGTCACAAGCTGGGAGGAGAGTCAGGCTGTGGCGGACAGGCTGGATGGGAGCCTGGGCAGGCACAGCGAGCGGGTGCGTTCTCAGAAGCCAGGCGGAGTGGAGTGGAGTGAGTGTCAAGGAAGACTTATCAGCGGCTCTGTCCACGTCTGGAGTTACTGGGGAGGAGATGGGAAAAGGAACACTAAGATACACTTTGAAGATGAAGTCTGGGTTCTACTCTGAATCTACCAAGCCAGAGCTGCCTGCTGCCTTCCAACCAGGTAGCTAGAGACACCTGTTCAGGAGAGTGGTTATGGCTGGGGACATGAACTTAAGCATCTTTAGAGGAAGGCAAACAGCTAGGTCTCCAGCTGTGGAGGAAGAAGGGAAGCCAGGGCCAGCAGGAAATGCTGGAAAAGCCCAGAGAATAGAGGGTTTCCCACACAGTGGCTCACCAAGGCTCCCTACTGCTGAGAAGGACCCAGCCAGGGAGCCCCCAGGCCCCAGGGACGTGCAGGAGTGGTGGTGCAAAACAAGGTGGCATGGCCAGGAGAGCCCGGGAGGTTGCAGGTAAGACGTGGGACAGGTGTGCCTGCCAAGGACTCAATGCAGCCACTGGGGGAGACGAGGCCCAGGGGGTGCCAGCATCTGCAGGCATGAGACCTATGGAAGTCAACGATGATGGGCAGGAGAGTGGAAGGGACACCTGTCCCTTGCACAAGGGTGGCAGAGCAGCTATGCATGGGAGCTCCCGAAGTGAGTGGGGTGGGTAGACCAGGGAGCACCGTCCCTGGTTCTGATGAAGAGAACAGGTGGGAGAACACAGCCGGAACGCGGTTCTGAGGCATCACACAGGTCAGCCCTGACTATTCAACATTCCCACACGCCGTTCATGCCCCTCAGAAGAGAGCCTGTTCAAAATGTCTAGGGAACATTCCAGTGCTCAGCCTTCATGGATCAGATCGCTTGCTGTTTGTCCCCCAGACTGTCTTTTTTTTCTTTTTCTTTTTTCTTAAGAAAGAGGGACAGTGAGAGAGACAGAGAAAGAGAGAAACAACTTTAGTTTTTCACATGGCCTCAGTTGCTCCAACACTCAGTTGTGTACGTGGTGCTGGGGTTTGAACCCGGGTCCTCGTGCTTGCCAGGCAAGCGCCGAAACCACTGAGCCACCACTGCAGCCCCTCTTTTTTTTCTTTTTTAATAGAGAGCAGAGAGAGAGCAGAGAGAGAGCGAGAGAGAGAATCAATTTTATTGAGTTTTTTAACATGGCTTCCATTGCTCTAACACTTAGTTGTGTATGTGGGTGCTGGGGTTTGAACCCGCATAGTTGCACATGTTGGGCAAGCACCGTAACCACCAAGCCACTGCTCCAGCCCCCCAGACTGTCATTTTAAAAAACCAAATAAACATCAGATATGCAGGGGTTGCAGAGCCCTTCCTCAGAGGCTCCCGCCCCACCGGTCCATCACTTGAGACCCTCCTTATGGGCTGTTCAGTGCTCTGGATACATCCCAGTTTGCCACTGTCTTTCTCTAAACATGACTCCCCAGGAGCTCAGCAGGCCTGGTGCAGCCTGGGCACGGAGGCGTGAGGAAGTGGCCAGAGACTGCCCTTGGCATGCACTGAGGCTGCAGTTTTTCCGCAGGGAAGCGGAAAACCTCCTGGCTGAGGTCTGGAGCTCTTGTTCTATTATTTGTATGGTAGCTTGTTGAAAACAAATTCAGGAGCTGGAGCGGTGGCTCAGTGGCTATGGCGCTTGCCCGGCATGCGCAAGGACTCAGGTTCAAAGCACAGCACCATGCGCACAATGAAGTGTTGGAGCAACGAAAGCTTCATGAACCACTAAAATGATTCTCACTGTCCCTCCTTCTTAAAAAAAAAAAAAAAAAACAACAAGGAAAAGAAAAAAGAAAGAAAGAAAGAAAGAAAATGAATTTAGGACTTTGTCTAAGCTTCGACCCAGTCTGCAGTCTCTAAGTCTGGCGATCTAGATGGTGTCTCTTGATATATGGTGTCCCCATACCTGAGAACAGCTCAGTGACAACTAGGATGCTGCCCCTCTGAGTCCAGTCTGGCCATCACCCTGCTGCGTTGGTTAACTGCCTTTTACCTCTATTTCCCCCCTCAGGTGAAGGTCACACTGGTCTTCCTCTAATGGGGTCCTGTGCCTGGCAGATATTTCGGGTCATAACTTGGGCCATCCTGTGCATGGCAGGACTTTACCAGGACCCCTGGCTTCTACATGCTAGAATGTAATAGATGATCCCTGCCCACCCCCATGACAAGCAAGAAGGTCTGGAGGTATCATGAAGAGTCCCCTAGGGGTCAAAATACCTTTGGCTGTGAACCACTGGCACTGTGACAACCAGCATCCTTGCCACCAAGCCATCTACAGGTTTCTGCCTGGTAATGACATGACGGTTTCTGCTCCCTCTCCTGGTAATTGGGGCAGAGCTTGTCCTGTTTCTCCGGGGTCAGCAGCCAGTGCTAGAAACAGCCAATAGGAAGGAACTAAGCAGACAAAGTACAAAGTTGCAACATTCTGATCTGGAGGAACAGAGATCCACCTTCCCCCATGGCCAGCTACTACCCTAGGAAGCTTCTGCTTTGCCCTGCAGCCTGCACAGAGGAACACTGGCTCTGGAGAGAAGGGAGCTGGGGTCAGCCTTTTAATTAGGCCAACTAGCCTGGTGAGCGTTGCACACCCCCACGGTGGAGAGCAGTGCCTGGCTTTGAGACAAGAGTCTGGGGTCCTCCAACACCAGCTTAAGCTGAGGGTTGATGACACGCCTCGGGGGATGGTTCCGGAATGCTGGCCACACTTGGGAAGAACAGATGAAGGGAAATTCAGGATCAGTGCGGAGAGGAGGCTTACATCTACATGATGACGCATCTCCGTAAAAGGCAAGAGTACCAGCGAGGAGAGGAGACATATACCTACATGACAACGCATCTCTGTGAAAGGCAAGATAATTTTTATGATACAATGGTTTTAACTCTGAACATTTATCCCTCCTTTAAAAAAGACAGCAGAAGAAGAGATTATAAGCTTTGGAATAAGAAAGACCAGGTCTGAATTTGGCTAATAACAGTGTGTGATCTCAGTTTCTCAGTCTTTTTGAACCATTGTCAGACGGGGATAATGACTCTCAGGGATGAATACTAGATGTGATGGTCAGGAGAAGGAAGGTAATGGTACTGTGTGCCCCAGTCCTCCTAAAGTTCTGCAAATAAAGCCTCCTGGTGAGTCTGGTGGTGCCCTAGCACCACCCGCTGCTGGTCAGATGCTAAAATTGCCAGTATAACACCCAAAGGGGAAAAAGATGTTCAAAATAAAAAAAAAACTAAACCTGCTGAGCAGACAGTCCATATCCTGGCAACCCTGATATGGCGTGCCTGCTGAGAACTCTGTGATCTCAAACGCAGGTTGCTGACCCTTCTTGGGTTGGCTGTATGGGAAGGGAAGAAGAGAAACACAAGAGACAGCCACCAAGACAGAGAACCCGTTATTAAAACACACATGCAAAATGGGAAAAAAATATTTAAAAGTCAGCAAAAACTAAATTCTTCCAATTCAGGACCCCCTGCCTAGCAACCCCAGAGTTCAGGGGGAAGACACAAGATTAAGTGGTTTGAAGGAAGCTGGGCCGACACACAGGCAGGGTGTCCCTGCAGAAAAGGGAAAGGGGCGTGCCAGGTGCTGACCAGGCTGCACGTGGCCCTGTAGAGGCCACATGGATGACACTGACTGGGCACTGGAAAGCCACATGGAGAAATGCTGGATCAACCACGGCGCAGCCACGGCGACGGAAGATGAACTGCTGGGCTGAAGCAATCAGGCTCAGGGCACAGCTATCAGCACAACCCTAGTCAGGAGTGGAGGGGGGGGCATGTGGTCCCCACAAAAACAGTGGCTGAGGCAGCCAAGGCTGGCACTGGCATGACACCGTGGGGCAGCACCCAAGCAGTGAGGAAGGCAGGCCAACAATACATGGGTCCCTGGGTCCACCATGGCCCTCAGCACAGTGTGATGCATCTTGAAATGAGCTATGACTACCAGGTATGCTACAAATGACCCTCCAGGGCACCCTGCTCCCCACGGAGCGCTAACTCCTGGCTGACACTTCCAGAGAAAATTACCTGCAGAGAAAATGATTAATAAAAAAGAAAATTACAGGCTTCCAGTAAGATTCAAGGAAACCCTCAGCCAATAGTTGTCGCAGAGATAATTGTTCTGATCTATCAATAAAGCTAAGCTGCCCCTTCATTGACTGCAAACACCAATTTCTTTCACCCAGGGTTATAAGTTGGTGTTCACGGGCTCACTACTGCCATTAGGGTGATAAACAGTTTAAACCACAACAGCAGCTGACATGCAGATCAATTCTGGGTCCATAAAGAATCTACACAAGAGGTTCCAGGACAGGAATTTACAGCCACCAGTTTTTATTCTCTCTTGCTGCAAAAATTACTTCTGTCAAACACTTAGGAGAGTGAGGAAAAATGTGAAAAAATTAATTTTTCATGTACTACTGGAACAGCCTTTTTCAATGCAGAAGCTCAAGATGAATACGTTCTGCATTTAAAAAATTACGCCAAGCAGCATGTGGTACTTAGTGGAAGAGGGCTCTAATCCTCCGAGTCGCTCGTCAGCTAGCAGTCAGCAATTTGAAACCCTGAACAGAGCTGTCTGGGTTTTCTCTAAAGGCAGATGCGGGCCTCGTGTTAGCAATGCCAAATTATATTAGACGTTTAATTTTAAACCTCAGGTACTTAAATGTAAAGGCTTACAACACTAATCGTCATAAAGCAGCAGGGCATTCCATTTCAAGAAGGATTCTTCTCTGCTTCTCCTCTTAATTTAGCCAGTACCTCCTGCTTCCTAGTTTGGCCCACTACAAAACCATCTATCTAATTAGGAGTTGCTCACAGCTGCCTGAGGGCTCTAGAAGCCCCGGGGAAACTGGGTGTCAAAGGGGAAGATTGAAAAGTTCTCTGGAGCCAAAGTCTTAATTTCGGGTGGGCAGGGTGGGGGCAGAGAAAAGATGACTCCTAAGGCTATTGTGACGTTTTAGGGTAACGCTGGCCACAGTGGCGGCATGTTCATCAGTGCTAGGACAGGCGCACCCCAAGGCTGCTTAGCCCCTCCTCCCAGGTCAGCTCCAGGTAACCGTCTTATGACTCCAAAATCCAAACCAGAGAGGGTGAGGGCCAGGTGGGGACAAAATGGCGTCCATCACAACTTCTAAAAACAGCATACACACAGAGTCATTACTTGGGTTTGTTTTCTCTGTGATCAGTTCTCAAACATCCCAGAAATATTTATTCCACAGGTAAGGTCTTGAACCCACTTAAAGAAGCATCTGGCTGAGTGCCCCTCAGATCCCACGCCCCAGTGTTCCTAAAAATGGCTGGGCTTTGGCCGCCGATGAATCAAAGCAGTAACGGCAAGGATGGTGCCAACCAGGAGGCCCGGACAGTGCTCTCACGCAGACTCGGATGTGTCCAGTGGGTGGGTGAAGCCTGGACTTCTGCGTTTCCATCTGAAGCCAGGAGCTATCGGATGCCACTTGGTCCAGGGACCACGCTTTGAGAAGCAAAGACTTGGAGCAGTGCTCTCAGATTCCAGCATAACACTGTCCCTTGCAGGGCTTGTCAACACCTGGGTCACTGGGTCCCATGCCTGAGCTTGGGATTCAGCAGGTCTGCTGCGTTGGCTGCTCAGAGGCACCAATGGACAGCCCACAATAAGCCCTCTGAGCGTGAATCCTGGCCTTTACCAGAGCGAGACTTTCAACAAGCCGTACTCAACCTCTGGACCAGTCCCCCACTGGTAAACTGACAACAGGAC
Organism: Aplodontia rufa; assembly: GCA_004027875.1. Taxonomy (NCBI): domain Eukaryota; kingdom Metazoa; phylum Chordata; class Mammalia; order Rodentia; family Aplodontiidae; genus Aplodontia; species Aplodontia rufa. The sequence goes on along the minus strand of PVKS010006596.1, from coordinate 15,379 downwards.
CTACTCCGTGGGAACAGAGGAGATAATCCATCCACACGAAGCCCTTAACAAACGTCGGCTCTTATCATTATATTATTTCTCTTGTCAAAATCTATCAGATATGACATACTATCATGTTAGAAAACACAGGCGTTGTGGGGCGCAGTGGGGCACGCCAGTAATCCCAGCGGCATGGGAGGCTGAGGCAGGAGGATCGCAAGTTCAAAGCTAGCTTCAGCAACTCAGTGAGAGTCTAAGCCATATAGTGAGACCCTGTCTCAAAACAAAAACTAAAAAGAGCTGGGGATTTGGCTGGTATGGAAATGCCTGGGGTTCAATACCAAAAAAAAAAAGAAAGAAAGAAAACAAAAGAAAACCCAGGCACTGCAGAAGGCCCTGGGGAGGCTGCAGGAGCTGCCTGATCTTTGCTGTTCTGCGTGTTGACTTAAGTTGTGCACTGAGAGCGGCCTGGCCTCTTGACACTCTTCTCTCCTCATTTGGCTGCACCCGACCTACACTCTCCATTCCTCTGTGGCTCCTTGGCTGTCCCACTTGCCTCTTCCTCTTCTGTCTCTGTCCAAATGGCCACAGTGCTTGTAACTTCTCCCTGCAGCTTCGCACCACCTCCAGGGCTTTGCAGGCTGGGATCCCTCTAGGAAGTTCTCCCTGATTCACTCCTGCGCAAGCCCAGCCCTCAGCCCGCGGACAGCCAGGAAGAAGCCTGGGACTCTCATTTCCTGTGCAGAGGACTCAAAGCTGCTCAAGGCCAGGGAGCACGCAAGCAGGTCCCCTTAAGACACCTGAGGGCCCTCGCATCCAAGTTGCTTTGCAATTTAGGAAAAGAGCCTTCAAACCCGGGCGACTTCAGCTTCGTATGGTCGATGGGCAGGTGATAAATACATGTGTGTGAACTTCCGTGACATTGACTTCCAGCCAGACCAAGCACCAGAAATGATGGGAGTCTCGGGACGTGGGGGTGTGGAAGTGCCCACGTGTGTGGCAACACACAGAGCAGTTCTCAGGAGGGAAGGTCACCTCGAGAGTTCCCACCAGTCACAGCAACTGTGCAGCAGGAGGATCTGTACAGAAAGGACTGTAGGTACTTGAGATATTCTACAAAAATACACTGGGGGTCAGGGGGGCAAAGGCTCAGGGTGACGGTCTTTAGGAACTTGTTCTTCAATCCCACCCTCTCCCACACATGTAACTCCTATGCAGAGGAGGAACAGACCCTCGGAGCTGCCGCTCTGCTCACACCGGCAGGTGCCACATGGATTCTCTGACCAAGGAGCTGCTCCCTGACAGGAGCTGCTGCATGACAGGCGGGGTCTCAGGGCATGCGTGTGCAACAGCCCCGTGTGGGCACTCTGGCACGGGGAGGCCGGGCAGCTCCCAGCCCCACTGGACAGGAACACTAATCAAAGACATTTTGAAGTACTTGAAACTGAAATGATTAAGCACGTGACCTAACCCCTAAAAAGGTGACCGTGGTGAAGACAGAGAGAAGCCACATACCACGTGTTGTGGCTCACGCCTAAGGACCGAAGTGTGTGGGGGACAGAGCGTCTGTAGACAGAACAGAGGAGAGGTCGCTGCTGGAGGCCGAGGCACACAGGTCTGGGCAGGAAGGGGACATATGGCAGGGGCTGATTTATAAAGACTGCAACCTGCTTCACTGGGGCGCTCCAGGTGAAGGGCAGAATCCCCCGAGGGATGCCCTGCAGGGCTGGTGTCAGGTGCCTGCCATCTCCCAAAACACTTTCCTGCAAGTGAGGAGGAGCCCCAAGCTGGAAGTGGGAGTGTGCTGGGCTTGGGCAATGCTGCTCCTGTAACCCCAGCTGTGACCTTTTGCAGACCTGAGCCGTGCTGGCCTGCCTGGAGTCACCTATACTGCTTCCTGTGCTTAGAAATGTTTTCTTAAGGCCTGGAGTGGCCAGCTCTGCCACAGGAGTGTGCAGTAACTAGAAATAAGGATGATGTTTACCCAGAGCCAGCGTCCTGCTGCAGCAGCTGGCGGGTCTACAGGGAAGACCTGATTCTGAATCTTTTAATTAGAACAAATTATGCTAAAATTACTCTAAAACCCTGTCTGATAGATTATACACAACAGTGGGAATTCCCTTAAATACCAGTGAGCAGGCCATAGACAAAATGCCACAGGCAAAGCCTGCTGCAGCCAGCCAGTGTGCCCTCTGTGCTGCATAACTCATGCTTTTACCCTGCACCAAGACAGCTTCCTATGTGCACATCTGTCCCCCAAGACGCAGGCGACACTTGTACAAAAAACAAAAACAAAATGAGAAAGTACAGAGGGGATGCTCCAGAATCTAGAGGGTGACCCAGGAACACAGAAGGAATCAGCCCTAACCACGTAAGGTGCATGTAAGGTAGGTGGAGGCCACATCACGCTGGGCCGCGTGATCAGGGACACGGCGCCTAGTGTCTCCCCTGTCAGGTGGCCCTGTGCGAGCAGCTTCAATGTCTAGATGAGATGATGCGGATGAGACAGCCTATCCAGAACAAGCATTCCACAGACGACAGGTGAGACCGGGACTGCCATCCCAGGGACCCACAGGAGGCCGCGCTCCAAGAGGAGCACGGGCAGCTTGGGCGGCATGCCCAGCCCCTGGCTCGCACGCAGGACCGAGGTGGCCGCGGTCCATGGGGCTGTGCCCCCTCTTACCACTGCTGATGGCTGAGTTTGCAATGACCGTAGCATCACTCCACGGGTCGGCACTGGAGACTGAGTAGGAGCGCTGGTGCAAGCCATCGGGTCGGCTGTTGAAGGAGACCAGGCTGACGTCGCTTGCCATCTGAGACCCAGACGCACTAGTGACATTCCCTAGGAATAAACAAGTCAGGTGAACACCACGGCGACTGCAGACCACAGAAGGCAGCACGAGCTAAGCCCAGGGGGCTTCTCGCTGGCACATGACAAACCTGACCACTGAGAGCCACCGTCGTCCTGCCCATGTGGCACATGAAGCGTCGTAGGGCAAATGGTGGAGAGGAATAAAAGGTGATGCAGACCTTGCGAAGAAAGCAGAGGCTCCGGGTGGATGCACACGGAGCAGCCCCAACGACGCAGCCCGAGAGACAGGCCAAGGTGCCAGCACAGGGCAGGCGGCCGCTGCAGGTGCCGGGCGTGCCAACCTGTCCATGGGACCCGCCCCGCGTCGGGCGCCAGAGGATGCCGTTTGTGGTGCAGCTGTACTTTATGATCAGCACAAATCAAAGTCCCCAGACGCGACCGTGGAGGAGACGCAGCCTCCCAGACCAGATAACTTTACTCTTAACCTTGAAATGACTAAGCATAGGAAAAATAGCCCTAGCGACTTCGTAGCGTGTGGGCTGTGATGAAAGATGATTCCATTGTACACTTAATGATTTGAATCAGTTCCTCAACATCAAAATGAATTAGTATCTGGTCACAGCAATTTTAGACTTAAAAACATAATTAAGTGCTTTTCTCTAAAGCTCAGCCAATCATACCTGCTGCTCCTGAATCGGTCCGTTAGATCTAGAGGGTTTGGGTGGTGGTTGTTGTATTTTTTTTTAAACTTTCCTTCAATTGTTTTAGTTCAGAGCCAATTAAGTTCCAAACTGTTTCAGTGGGGGGTTTTCACAGTACAAGGCTTTAAATGTGCAGCCCATCAGTAGTTCCTAAATCTGGCCAATTACCAGAATTTCCCGTGGAGCTTTTTAAAAATAGAGGCTTCAAGATCAGGCTTCTGATTTTGATTCAGAAGGTCTGGGGATAAGCTTGGGGAATATGCATTTTCAAAAGCACGCTGGTGATTTGTACAAGCAGCCCGGAGCAAGAACCAGGGCTCCCCATACAAGTGGCCTCTGCAATCATGTGCCACCTGGAAAGTTAACAATCATTTACTGAGGGGCCACAAACATGTGGCTAACAAAGACAAAAGGCTTAGTTTTTAGAACCTACTTCTACCTTAAAAAAAAAAACAAAACAACCCACCCATTTGATGCCATTGCTCGAATGAGACTGCCGAACTATCACAAAACAAACCAGGCGCAGGCGAGTCTAACCTGGCCCAGAAAAAAGCCAATGCGATGCAAGAAGCTGCCGCAGACCTTCCCGCCAAGGCCCCAGAGCAGCAGCAAGGCCTAGGGTGCGCCACCAACACTCAAAACACTGGGCACACATTAAGGTCAACATGGACCTGCTACAGGGCTCAGATTAGTTAAAGAACAAAACCCCAAACCCAGAAAAGAACTGCTAACACAAAACACCTGCAGCCACAGTGCTGCACTGCAGATCCCTGCCCTTCCGGCGGAAAGAGGGAGGGCTTGGCCCCTCTGCCCAGGGGTGGGCTGAGCTGGTTCCCCCAGTTCCCATGTTCTGAAAGCTTGATGCGAGGGCTGGGACCTCCCCTGACACCTTGACGGTGCACAGCGACACCTGGGTCCCGCATCCTGAACGATGGGGTCACAGCAGCACCCCAGCCCTGCTCTGTGCTGCTCCTCCCCAGGGGAACATCACATGCTGCTTCTGGTGGCCGCAGGAGCTGTCCTCTGCACTGGGTGTGCCTCAGCTGTAGTCCTACCACACCAGGGTGTTTGGAACTCAGCGTCAGCACCCTTGGGGAGGGGGTGAGTCAGTCGGAACACTGGCCTCCGGTCACCACAGTACTGTTCTCCTTCCGGGGGGCACCCACACGAGCTGCACCTGTTAGCTCCAAAACCCGTTGGTCCCTTGCTGGGTTCAATAATGAAGAGCAAAGCAGGAATGTGAGTGGGGACAATGACACTGAGTGTCTATTCCTTGGGCTCCCTCCCTGAGCTGGCTGTGCACCTCTGCTATAGGAGTGCTTGGGTGGCCCACACTCTTCTTGGCCCTCTGGGCTTGTGGGTGTTCTGTGGCCATTCATGCCAGTGCTAGTACCTGAACTGTCCCCTGTACTTCTCTTCCCTGAGGGACCTTGATTCCAGATACCCATCCACCCACTGGGGCTGAACGAGGGCAAATGGAATTGCTGAAGAGCAGCTGCTGAGGCTCCCTTGGCCCAGTCCTGCCTCCGTCAACTGACTTCTCGGCTGCAGGACACGGCGAATGTGTTCATGGGGGTGGGGCAAAAGGAAAAGGGTTAGATGGGGAAATGGTGGGAGACGATGGTGACGGTGACGAGCTGTATGGAGAAGGATGGGGTCTGTGCTAGGAGCCCACCTGCTATGCCAGGCACCTCTGAGCCTTTCCTGTCCACAGGGACACCTGCCCCATGGCCAGCTACGTGGGAGGTGATCTCTTCTCTCCATAGTGCCATCGAACCCTGACAGGTCACTGTTGAGTATACAACCTAAGCTAACAGTTCTAGGCACACGATGGCCAAACACCCGAAAAACCAAAGATCAATCCATTCGTCTCTGTCGACCCCTCTTTGGGTCAGCGATGACCATGCATCACTGCCCTCCTTGCTCACCCTCTCTACAGGGTGGTTCCCAGGACAACCAGTCCAACATCCTTTCAGAACTACCTCCTCAGAGGTACAGGAAGTCACTTCTGTGCCCATCACCAGCTACAGGAAAAGGGTACGGGTGTGGCGAGGATGGCAGGTGGGTCTGCAGGCAAGAAGAAAGAGCATGGCGGGCCAGAGCTGCCTGAAAAAGCACTGGTCCCCTCCATCGCCACACTGCTCAAACATGACGGGGACACACCTAACGTGTGCCCAGTGACGGAAACCACAGGAAGCCACTGGCATGGCAACCATAGCCGGTCTGCTTGTTTTCAAATTCCTTGCCGTTTGGGAAACACAGTTCCAGAACGAGCCCAATACACTAAGATGCTGGTGTTGCAGCTCTCAGCTGTGGCCAGGAGCCTGCTTCTGCCTCCTGAAGGGTCCCTAGGGACCCACATTGGGACCTGTGGGGCAAACTTCTGGTAAGGTGGTGTGGTCCAGGCACCCAGATGCTAGAGCCTGAATCCGCTGGGCTACTCCCTCAGGGAGCAGGTTCTCCAGAACTCAGCAGCTCACCAAGGTCCCCACCACAACTGGGTCTAAACAGAAACACCCTGACTAGATTTTGACTAAAGCAGTGTGGACACATGGATACAGTACTATGAAAGTATTCACTGTTTTCTGGTTACTCAACCACTGAGCTATGTTCCGATCCTTTTCATTTTTCGTTTCGAGACAGGATTTCTCAGTAAGTTGCTCAGGGCCTTGCTAAATTGCCTAGATGAGCCTCAAACTTGTGATCCTCCTGCCTCAGCCTCCAAAGTTGCTGGGATTATAGACCTGCACAAGCACAAGTGATAAAGGTACAATTTTAAAAGCCAGATGTGTATACTTGTGTCCTGGATTCTGGGTTGAGCTCACAGATGGATTCTGCTCAGTTAACCATGATTTCTTTTTCTCCTAAGTAGATTTATGCTAGGAGGTTCCATCTAAATATGGGTGGCTTCTGGCAGCACCTGAAAATTGAGAATACCTGGCAGCTTCCACCTCTAAATCTGACAGACAGACACTACTATTACCTGATATACCTGCCCCACCACCCACTCAACCAACTGTCTATTGGTTCCTGGCCCCTGGTTTGGAGTTACACAATAGTCCAAAAATATGCATGAGAAAATCTTCATTTCAGAAACAAAACCTTTCTGGTTCTCTCTAAAGGGAATAAATCTCTTTTTATATATACTCATTTGCTTTAAAATCAATTAAACTTTTTCTGAAAAGACCAACGAATTACGACATAAAGAAAGGTACTTTCTGTGGTGGTATAGAACACACTTGCTGAACTGAAAATAAAACAGAGAAAAAACACACGATGCAGGCTTTGCTCTCAACAGCTCCAGTCCAGACAGGAAGTCGTATTTAAGTGCAAAGGCACTGGGAGAGATGCTCACCAGGAGGCAGGAGGCGAGGCAACTCTGCAGCCCAGATACTGAGCCAGTCCAACACAGCTATGAGCATCTCGCCAGGTGTGCGGTCCGGTCCAGCGGTCATACTCTGGGGCATCTCTCCACTTCCAGTCTACCCATCAGCCACAGAAACAACTGCTAAATGTTTAGTGAGTATTTCTAAAAGCTTCAAACATTCAAAGCTAATTCTAACGGGTCGTAATTTGTAAGACTTAATTTTATACACACACATACACCAACAAAGTCGAATGTGGGAGTGAAAGTCATTAATTAGCTGACCACGTCATACCGTCTCGCCAGTTATTCCATGCAAGCACCTGGTGGGTCTGCACAGGAGCCCACAGGGAGGCTTCAACGCTTGCGGGACACCTTCACATAAGAGATGAAACTTCACCATCCCTTTGCCTCCCTCCCAGTACTGAGGGCCACACAGCTCCTGGGATGGGGATTCCTTTCCCATTAAGGAATTATTAAGAACGAGGAGCTAAAGCTTCTCGTTTGTAAGAAAAGCCAACCACTCTTTCTGTTTGAGAGATGCGAACCTTGACCCCAAGACCAGGGCACCTGAACACTGTCCCAGCTGCTGTCAAGGTCAGCCCTAAGAGGCACCCTGGGCTGCAGGGCTGGGGGTCTTGCTGGTGCATGAGGTCTGTGGAGGTCAGGGCAGCCCTAGAAGCCCCTCAGGGAAGACCCAGCTTGCTTCCCCAGGGGTGGCCACCTAAGCACACAGGTGCTTTGCTCTAGAACTTCACTGTGTGCCTGAGAGCTGGACCACAGCAGGAGTCCAAGGTCGGAAAGGACTTTCTTTGCATGTATGTCTGCTTCCCAGGAAGACAGAATCCAAGAGCCTAAGCAGAACCCCTCCAGGAGGAGGAGGGACTAGGATTGGGTGCTCTGACCCTGGGCCAAGGGGACATATCCCTCTCCCCACTGGGAGCCCGCTTCCTGCCCTTCCTCCCCCCCCTTCAGTCCCTCTGGCCTAGCAGCATGTCGGTGCTCCCCCTCTGTCAGCAGGCGCTCCCCGGGCCTGGTACCCTTTGTTCTGCATAAACTTCTTCGGGGATGACTTCGGAGCAAACGACTGGATGACAAGAACAAACTCCATCTTTGCAAGAGCAGGGCCCATCTGTCCACTGACTGGGATAATAAATGTAATATTTCTTCCGTGGCAAAGGTCAGGGCAGGCTGGCTTGTACCCCATTACAAAAGCCTGGGGTAGCCTGAGCTTGGGGTTCCTCTTCTGTAAGCCGCTGTGTGTGCGGCATCACCCTATGAGAACTGGCGCTTGGGCTGCAACAATGCTGGTACTGTGTCTGCTTATGTGGGTCACGAACTGTCATCTGTCTTGACCCACAGGTCTCACAATCAACCTCGCATGGCAGGCTAACCCGCCAGCTCACAAGGCGTAAGGTCAGACCCTTCCCAGGCCAAGACACCCATCCTAAGGCTGACCTGCACTTCCTGTCACAATGCACAGAACCCCTGCTGTGCTGGGCACGAGGAAGGGGACAGAATCCCTGCTCTTGGGAACCTACAATCTAGTCCATGAGAAGGGTTCAGGCAAGTCCCCAAGTGGTCAGAATTCACAGCCCAGTGACACAGGAGCCATGCAAAGTGTGTGTGTGGGGTAGGGAGCTCCCCCTGCTGGAAGGTCCAGGAAGGACTCCGGAATCAGGAGTGCTGCAGGTTGCATGACTTTATAGAGTGGACCCAGCTAGATCAAGGACAGACGGAGAGGGACACCACCACACATTCTCCGGGACAACCCAAACACGCTCTTCAGACTGACCCACACATGCAAGGCTTTCATGTGACGTCTCGAGTCCAACCTTTTTCTCCCTCAAGACTTCTCCCTTCAAATCCTTCCACATTAAAAGTTATGTGCATACATGTCCAAGGCGGTCACAGCAGCATCCATCATAGTCCCACACCAGCAGTGACCAAGGTATCCACTCATGTGGTACAGTGTGTCATACACACGTGTGCAGTGCAGGGTGGCCACAGGAGGGACTGCAGGCACCTTGGAGCAGAAGGTGGCGGGTAGGAGAGATGGGACAGTCACTGCCATCCGAAGGGTCAGGAATGACAGCACGTCCCACCCGAGGAGTGACGGGTTAGATGGTGACCGCTCATGTGTGTGTGACAGATGGGGTCCGGGGCCTTCCTAGGGACTGGACACCTGAGATGAGCACTGGCCACCAATCAAATCTACCCAAAAAAGGTTTTAAAAGTCATCTGGATAGTTTGTGAATACAGACACCAGGTTAGGAAGAATCCGGGAACACGTGGGCAAAGCAACATCGGTCAGTATGTGAAGGTGGACCAGTCCTGAGTAGCAGCAGAGGCTGGCTTCCCACAACGGTGGTCATAAAAGGACTTTTTGGCAACTGTCTTAGTGCCCCACCATATTACCATGAGACAAGCTGGCTACCTGATCCCTTCTGAGCTCAGAAAGACCCCTCCTCAAACACCCCAGCTCTGGGTCAGCTGCTCCATGATTAGCAGGGGGCAGAGGCATTACCATGCTAATCCATGTCCTCCCAGCGCCACTTCCTTGATATGGATATGTGTGTGTGCTAGCAGGCAGCCCTGATTAGCGCAGCTTCCATGTGTCAAAAGCACCAGATTCTCTCCACAGAATCATTTCAGCTGTACTTACATCCCTAAAGTGTAAGAGTTGATTTGAAAAGGTACTTACCTCCACCATATGCTATTTTTCTTTAAACAATTTGCATTTCAAAGTGAATACGGCATTTATATCTGAATGAATATCAGTATGTTGCCTGAACTGATCTCCAATGAGCATGAAAAAGATGCTGGTTTTCTATTGAACAAGAATGTTTTCATCCAGCAAATGACATCAAAGACAAAGTTCCTCTTTTAAGCTATAGGCTTATTACATTAAAAATAGCCTGCCTGGATTTTTAAAAATATCCTCTGAAATGATGGCTTTTCACGGCATTCAAGCAAAGACTCATCAGCAATCACCTCCTCTGGGACACAAGACTTCGCTCACTCAACTTTCTAGTTTTGGTCTATCTTCCTGAACAAGACTCAGCTTTACCGAAGGGTTTTGTAAAAAGATATTCACGGGTTAAACAAGCCTGCAAAAAGGAGCAACTGCAGGAGACGACAGTGAACTTTCAGTACATGGAGAGAGGAGAGAAGATGCCAAAATAGGGTTCTACCAGCACCAAATGGGAGCTAGACAATTATCCTCATTGTGGAGTGCGTAACTTAAAAAAAAATCATAGCGACAGGAATATAATTGGAAGACACCCCACTCCCCCTCTGGAGGGTCCAGGAAATGGCTAGAAGGCACCCCACTCCCCCTCTGGAGGGTCCAGCCTGGCTCCAGCAGTTTCAAGGGTTACAAAGGGAGCCCAAGCAGCCCCTGCAAAGCCCTGGCAGTAACACACCCACTGTGAGCCAGCTCGGGAAAGCCAGGGTCCCCGGAATCACCGCTGCACAAGGAGGCCATCCTGATGGCCACATCTCTTCCAATGAGGCCTTCACCATCTGCTCCATCCTTTAATTAAGAACCCGAAAAGAATATAATTCACAACACTACCATAAAAAGTGAGATACAAATGATTTAAGTGCCTGTGAGCTGGGCCTGTTCGCTACAGTATTTGCATTGGAAATCCTGCCCTCCTTTTGGCAACCAGAATTTCAGGTTAAGAGGATTTCCCCCCCAAGGACACATTTGGTGTCTTTTCTTAAAGATGCAGGCAACACGGGCTCTGTATCCTGCGATTCTTGTTTTGTAGACAAGCGCAATCCAACACTGTTCTACTGAGGTACGGATCAGGAGTTCCTCAGGTGACGGTACCTTTTTGTGGTTTGGTATATTTTACATATTATGTTTAGAAGAGAAAAAAGAATGTCTAGCGTTCAGAACCAGCTACCACAACTCATCTAATGTCAGCTAAATGCACAGTATGCTCAGAAGATAAAATCCGGGAGTTAGGTGGTTCAGTTATTTCCTAAAATGTGAGAAGAACTAATTTTATTTTGATTTTCCTATGTCCTTAGTAGCCTATTTTGTTGTATACATTTCCGAAACCTGATTTTGCAAAATTATTCTGATGTACAAATAATGTAAATTATTTCCAGCAGAATCCTGTTAGTGGAGCAACTCTAGGTTGAACACTCTACTTTTCAGTTATGACCACAGAGAAGCGTTACACTTCTTTAATATGACGTACGCACAGTCATCCCAGGCTGCCTCACGACTTTCACGTCCTCGTGGTTTAATGGAAGGTGTTCACACCTTCTTGCACACAGCCTGGTGTTGCCAATTCCTGCTGCCCGTAAACAACACTGCGAAGGACATGTTCCGCTCCTTGCTGTTCTTAGGCCACGTCCTCAGCAGACTGATTGCGGGGACAAACAGCGTGTATCTTTCTGACTCATGATACATGTTGCTGATTAATTTTCTTAACAACCAGTGGCTAAAAGAAGACGGAACCTAGGAGTCGTTAGAAGGATTCAGTCCACAATTTGTAAAATGGATGCTCATGGAGACAGTAATGACGACGATGACGATGGTACGCCCCCTGCAGTTAGTGTAGTGACCAAATTGTGTAAAGCGCCTTGCACACTGCAGAGCCCTGCAGACATCTGCCATCGATTTCACCAACAGTGGGTTTTCCTTTCCTCTTCGGTTTATTTTTTAGCAAAAGCTTAGAATGGTGCCTAACATCTACAGAGCTTGAGGTGACATTTCTCCCGTGAGGGAGCGTCCTCCTGGTGTTTGGGTTAGTGCTGGCGTTGGCGTCACTCAGTGACCGCTCATGGGACACCTACCACCACCCAGTAGGGTACTCAGTGCTGCTCCTGGTCTACAGAACCCCAACCTCTGGTCATCGGCCACGCCTGCAGTTGGAGGTGCACTGTAAAAGGAGAACGACCAGCAGGAGCCTGGATGAGAAGCAAGATGAGGGAGGGAAGCAGGCCGGACCCGGCGGGGCTGCTGACAGCCCGTCCACCGCGCCCATGGCGGGGCTTCTCTCCTTGCTGCCTTGGAGAGGACGAGCGCTGGCACAATTCGGAGGAAATGTAAGTGCACCAGAAGGGGAGTCCTCTTCCAAGGGGTTCTGTTTGGAAATTAGCTTGAGTGTGTACTGGGAAGACAGTCTGTCCTTCCAGCTCGGAGTTCACCAGCCAACAGCACCCGCCCTGCCCATGCCCCCAGTTCAGCGCCAAGGAACACTGGCTGCTCAGAAGCTGCGGGGGTCCTGGGGCACTGCGATATTTGTCTAGCACAGTCCTCTTCCCCACCTGAGCAAGCTCATACGTGGTTCAGAGATAAAGAGGTACAGCCCCATCACAAGGAAGAATGAAACTGAGGATCTTGTGTAAAGCAATGAAATACGGCCAGAACGTTCAACCAGCTTTATGACACCCACATCTCGTCCTCCATGATTGCATTTGGTTCAGCTCCCAGCAAACTGGACATTCAGGCTCTTCACCTGCCAGACACGCTGGTTCTGCTTCAAGGCAGATTGGTGACAGCTCCTTTCCATGATGCAACAGCCATGTTGGGCGTGAGAGCCACTTTGACTGCCCTGCTTTGAGGGTACCTTTCTCTGGCTTTGTCCCTCCAGAGAACAGCCCACAGTGCCCGCCTGGTCCTCCCAGAGCTCACCTGCACTTCTCCCTTCCCGCCCACCAGCTACTGTAAAACACCTCTCACAACTGAACACAGTGATAGCGCAGGGACCATGGAGCACCAAGGGACACTGAGCTCAGGAGCAGGTCACAGGGAGGCCACCCATTCATGGGCTCGGGCGATCCTGGGTTTCCCACCCACCAGACACATCTTTCTGTGTGACTGGTAACTACAGAACAAGGGGCTGGAAGGTCTAGAGATGCTTGGAAAAGTTCTCCTCCGCCAACACCAGAAAGAGATGCCCGGAGAGTAGGCAAATCGAGATTCGACTCCAGCTCAGACAGGCCGAGCTCTCTCAAGGTGAGGTTCCACCTGTGGGGATAGCTGAGAACGTCCCAGCACCCCATCTCCCTACACTCTTCCCCTGCTGACTACCCATTGGTCTTGAAAGCAGCATTTCCACAGCAGAAGCATGATTCCTCCCCAAACCCACACTTCTGAGCTGAAAAAAAGTTCCTAAAGCAACTCTTATTTACTTACCGTCCATTGGTTACCATAGAGATGCACAGCCGTTTCTCCAACCGCCCTCTTATGTCTTCAGCTGAAACCATCCGGGATCAAGTTGCTCTTTGTCAGTTCTTACAGAGAAGAACACTCCATTTATAGTTCAAACAGTTGAGGAAGGCTTCCTTAAATTGGAAATACGATTCTTTTTTTTTTTTTGAACTGCACCCTAAGGGCCGTGACCACCGAATGTTGCCATGGAGAGCATGTTATAGGAAAGAAACCAAGTGATGTTCATCTCAGCATTTACAATGCCTGCGTTGGACATGATGGGCAATACCAGTAATATTTACTAAATGAAAAAATAATTGGTAGGTGATGAAACTGAGAGATCACAAAGACAAAGAGATAACGGTTTCTGTCTCCAGGAGTTCAGCACTGAGAGATGGAACAACGGAACCCTAACTTGCTAAGCCTTGGTGAGGGCAACACAAAGCAGTGACCAACAGCGAGGCCACAAAGAATAGGATGCTAACTTAGTGCCTGTTAATTTCATGTTTAGCTAACTGCCTGAAATTTTAGTTGAAGGGAATCCTCACAAAACATTTACTTTTTTGGTGAAATGAATGAATTATTAAATTGCTGTAGAGACCAATTCCAATCAAACCTGGTTTGTGGAAGCAGATGTCACATGATATTGTCAGATTATTATTATTATTATTATTTTTTTTTTTTAAAGGAACAATAGCTCCCAACCAAGACTTCCAATGGCAAGAGCTCTCCCAGGTTGCTGGAAGGGTGTTCAGCAGAAGTGCGCATCAGAGGGCAGGATGCTGTAGCCGAGTCCAAGGTGTGGGAAATTCCCCATGAGCAGGGAGGCTCTGCTCCCTGTCCGGGGGACACACGAGGACTGGAGCAGACTCCGGAGTTATTAAAATGTTTTCTAGACCATTTGAAACTAAACAAAGAAAAACTTTGTTTCTGAGACAACAGCGGATCTCATTTTGATGCTGCGTTTTTTTTTTTTTTTAATAGCTATTACCACTGTAACAGCAGCTTAGCGACTCCGCGTCTGCAGTGTGAGCAGTTTTGATAAACAGCCTCTGCGGGCCACACAACGGGGATAATGTGTCCTTAAGTACCGCCAATGAGCTGCCATTCTGCACAGCCAATTACTTCTGTGCGTCTGTCACTCAAAGGAAAAATGACTGAGCCCATTAGATCAAACCTTTGTCACTGTTCCTAATGCACTCTCAGGCCTCATTAATCTCCGGGAGCAGCAACAGAGCGGCGGCAGCTCAGCGCCTCCCCCGAGCAGGCCCACGTGAAGCCTCTCATCTCCCCCCAAGTGCTGGTGTTAATCAAGCTCTCCTTATTGCCCCGGTCCCTGTCACGGCGGAGAGCGCTCCCTCTTAAATGCTCTCATTATGACCCATCTTTAGAGCTGGCTAAGTGGAAAAAAAAGAGAGAGGGAGAGAGGGAGGAAGAGGACAAGAGGAAGAGGAGAGGAGAGCAAGTCCGATCTCATTAATATTCATGACAATAATTAGTATTCTAGGTCACTGAATATTCATGCTATTAGTTTGGTTTTTTATGGGTTTGCTGGATGTCCTGATTGCTGAAGTGTGGAGAAAACAGCATGGCTGAGACTTCAGATGTCAATGGCAGTTCAATCCCCAAAACACATTTGCCACCCCCCTCCCCGCCCCGGGAAAACCAGCTCCAACCCTCCGAATGGCTGGACAGTTTCAGCCACCAGGGGCCCAAGTGGGGGAGGCAGGGGAGAAGGGGCGAGGCCTCCTTCCGCAGAGGTCCAAGCACCAATCTGCTCAGGGCACAACCATCCCTAATTACAGGAAGCAAACAAAGACACACTCCAGAGGCAGGAAGGTAGCTGTGGTCCTGCAACAAAACATCACCACCAGGAGTCACAGACAGCCAACACGAGACAACCGACGTGACATGAAGTCACGAAGAACAGCGACCAGGAGACAGACCAATGTGACACCCCTGAGAGCCAGGGAAGCCACCAGGAGTCAAGAAGAGTGACCAGAAGACAGACCAAGGTGACACCCCTGAGATCCAGGAGAGCCACCAGGAGTCATGAAGAAGAGTAACCAGGAGACAGAATGGAGGTGACACTCTTGAGAGAGAAGAAAGCCACCAGGAGTCATGAAGAAGAGCAACCAGGAGAGAGAATGGAGGTGACACTCCTGAGATCCAGGGAAGCCACCAGAAGTCATGAAGAAGAGTAACCAGGAGAGAGAATGGAGGTGACACTCCTGAGACCCAGGGAAGCCACCAGGGGTCATGAAGAAGAGTAACCAGGAGATAGAATGGAGGTGACACTCCTGAGACCCAGGGAAGCCACCAGGGGTCATGAAGAAGAGTAACCAGGA
>PVKS010006595.1:0-77677 GCA_004027875.1 Aplodontia rufa | reverse complement strand
AGTGTCAAGGGCCCATCCCTTTCACCTTCTCAGTTGCAACTCTCCTTTGATTCCACATTCTCCTCTGTGATTCCGTCCTGTTTCCTTTCACAGGCAAACTTCCTCAAGGTACTGACTCAATTCAGGGTCTCCACTTTCTCATCCCCAATTCAATTTTTTATCATATTCCAATTTAGTTTCTGTCACTTCTCTTTCACTGAAAATGCTCTCATTCAGGTCACCAACCACTGTGATGTTTGCAAATTCAATGAGCATCCATGGTTAAGAGCATACTGGGATCCTGCCAAACTCATTCTACTGAGCCATTACCACCCTGATACCAAAATCAGACAAAGACAGATTAAGGAAAGAAAACTTCAGATCAATATCCTTGATGAACATAGATACAAAAATTCTTCTTCTCCTTCTTCTTCTTCTTCTTCTTCTTCTTCTTCTTCTTCTTCTTCTTCTTCTTCTTCTTCTTTTTTGAAAGAGGGACAGTGAGAGAGAGAGAGAAAGAGAGAAGCAATTTTTATTATTATTGTTTAGTTTTTCATGTGACTTTCATTGCTCTGACAATTTATTGTGTACATGGTGCTGGAGTTTGAACCCACATACTTGCACATGCCAGGCCAGTGCTGTAACCACTGAGCAACTGCTCCAGCCCCAGATGCAGAAATTCTTAGTAAAATATTGGCAAATTGCATATAAAAATACATTGAAAAGAAGATCAAGTGGAATTCATACCAGAGATGCAAGTTTGGTTCAATATATGGAAATCAATAAATTTAATTCACCACATGAATACTTAAAAACAAGAATCACATGATTAGCTCTTTTTTTAATAGCTGAGGTCTTTATTTCAGTTTGTATATACAGTAAAAGTGCAGCGACCAGACAGAACATAAATTTCTCTCTCACTAAGTAGCAGCTTAAGATCTATCAACTACAGTGTTAAAGTCCACACATTCACAAGTGTCATTCAACTTTTCAGTTCATGCAAGTGAGTTTTTATTCTTACACACTTTGATAAAACACGCTTACAGTCTAGTAGTCAATTCCCTACTGAGGGTGTCACCTAGCATACACGACACGCAGATGGAAATGTTAACTATTAGAGCCACATTCGAATTCCCAGGTTTCATTTGGGGGTGGGGGCTGGGAACCAGGTCTTCACCTGTGTCAGCTTGTGGATTGTAATGTTTGGCTTGGTCACATGATTATCTCAGTGGATACAGAAAATGCATTTGACAAAGTAGAGCACCCATTCATGTTTAAAACACTAGAACAACTAGAGATAAAAGGAACTTGCCTGAACTTTGTACAAACCCAAGGCCAACATTATTCTGAATGGAGAAAAATTGAAAGCATTTCCTCTAAAAACACAATCACTACTCCTATTGAACATAGGAACTCTAGCCAAAGCAATTAGGCAAGAGAAGGAAATTAAAGGCTTATGGAAAGGAAAAGAAGAGATCAAATTATGTGTTTGCCACTGACATGATTATATATTTAGAAGATGCAAAAGAAAGAAAGAAAGAAAGAAAAAAACAACCAAAACTCCACCAGAAGACTTCGAGAACTCATAAACAAATTCGACAAAATAGCACCATTTGAGCCAGCTATCCCACTCCTTAGTATGTATCCAAAGGATTTAAAATTGGTATACTACAGCGATGCAGCCACACCAATGTTTATAGCAGCACAATTCATGATAGCTAAGCTCTGGAGCCAACCAAGGTGCTCTTCAACAGAGGAATGAGTAAAGGAACTGAGATAGATACACACAACGGAGTACTACTCAACCGTAAGGAAGACTGACTTTATGGCATTTCCAGCAAATAGATGGAACTTTACGCTACCGTGCTAAGTGAAATAAGCCAGCCTCAAAAAGTCAAAGGTTGGGGTTGGGGATTTCACTCAGTGGCAGAGCCCTTGCCTAGCATGGGCAAGGCCCTCAGTTTGGTCCTCAGCCCTGGAAAAAAAAAAGTCAAAGGTTGACTGCTTTCTCTGATAAGCAGAAGCTAACCCAAAATAAGGAAAAGATCAGAGGAATAGACAAACGGAAGGAAAGGGAGGAAGGAGGGATGGAACAGAGAAAGTTCACGCAACTCATTGGAAGTATTCTATGTTCATAGGTGAATGTACCATGTTGAATCTCATCATCATGTACATCAAGACACTATTTCAAAAAAAAACTATTAGTAAATAACAAAGCAGTAGAGTAGAGGGAAGAGAACGGGGGTAGGAGAAAGGGAGAGGAAGAGGAAATACTGGGGACTGAATCGGAACAAGTAATACGCCATGCTTTTAGAATTATGTCATTGTATATTCTGTTGTCGTGTATATGTAAAAAGAACCAAAAAAAGCAAAAAATAAATTTAAAGAGCGTACTGGGGGGCTGGAGCGATGGCTTAGTGGTTGTGGTGCTTGCCTGTCATGCACCAGTCTGCGAGTTCGAACCCCAGCACCTCATACAGAATGAAGTGCTGAAGGACTTGACGGTCACATGAACAACTAAATAAAGATTGCTTCTCTCTTTCTCTGTCTCTCTCTGTCCCCTCTTTCTTAAAAAAAAAAAAAAAGAGCATACTGGGTGAGCAGCTGTGTGGCCTTGGGCAGGCTATTTAATGTCCTTGAAATGCAACTGCTCGTGGAACATGAACACAACTGTAGTGCCCACCCCATAGCCTTACACAGAGGTTCATTGTGTAAAGATGTGCAAAGCACAAACACAGCGTGTGGGTATACAGTGTTCAGTACATGTGGCTTTTTGGAGGTATCATTATCAGTATCATTAATCCATCTGAGGCAGTTTTCGGCTGTTATTATGGAAAACTGCAGGTTTGATAATTTTTAAACAATGTGAATTTATTTGGCTCATGGCTCAGGAGGCTGGCCTGTCCAAGCACCAGCATCTGGCCAAGGCTTTGTGCTGTGTCATAAAGAGCAGAAGGGCAAGAGAGTGCCTAAAAGCAGGGGGAGAAAATGAGGCCACATTCATTCTTTTCTCAGGGGCCCTCTACTGTGATAAGTGGCATCAACCCATTCCTGGAGGCCCAGCCCTAACCACCTCTTTAAAAAGAGAGAGAGAGAGAGAGAGAGAGAGACAGACAGACAGAGAGAGAGAGAGAAAGGAAGGAAGATAGGGAAGTGAGAGAGTGAGAGGAAAGAGAGAATCAGCTTTATTTTCTCATCTGGCCTTTGTTTCTCTGACACTCAGTTGTGAATGTGGTGCTGGGGTTTGAATTCAGGTCCTTGTGCATGCCAGGCAAGTGCTCCAACCACTGAGTCACTGTTCCAGCACCTCCTAATCACCTCTTAAAAGTTCCACCTCTTTTTTTAATTTTTATTGAATTTTTCACATGGCTTTCATTGCTCTGACACTTAGTTGTGTACGTGGGTGCTGGGGTTTGAACCTGTGTACTTGCGCATGCCGGGCAAGCGCTGCAACCGCCGAGCCACCACTCCAACCCCGAAGTTCCACCTCTTAATACATTCATAATGCCAATTAAATTTGAACTTGAGTTCTGAAGGGGACAAACGGTGGCACTGCCCATATCATGGTTGAACTGTCAGCAGCTGTCAATATAATTGTGGACCCTTCATTGGTAATGAAAATCTTTGCTTTCTGAGACTTCAAAAAAAATTTTTTTAAAGAGAGAGGGACAGGGAGAGAGAGAGAGAGAGAAAGAAAGAAACAATTTTATTTGGTATTTTCATGTAACTTTCATTGCTCTGACACTTGTGTACAGTGGTTCTGGGGTTTGAACCCACATCCTTGTACATGCCAGGTAAGTAAGTGTCATAACTGTTGAGGCACTGCTCCAGCCCCTATCTCAAATTTTTTATTTTCCTCCTGCCAGCTATTCTACCTGACATCCAGACACTGCTGTCCTCTTCTCCCACTAAGTGGTATTCATTGCCCTAGCTTCAGATGAGGAAGGAAGTACAGAGTGGTCTTTGAACACAGCACTCTGTGTCTACAACTTAAGATAATGTAGTCTGAGGACCAAAACTTCATCTGGTATTTTTATTGTTACCATTAGTGTTGACATAGTGATTTTGTAATTTGTGTATAAAGAGGGTAAGGGACAGCAAAATAAGTAAGCATGATATTATTAGAAATAATCATTTCCCATGTAAGAAAAAAGAGATCTCAATATAAAGTCAGAGAAGTTCAAGCTGGTCGTGTGGTGCACACCTAAAATCCTAGATACTCAGGATGCTGAGGCAGGAGGACCCCAAGTTTGAGACTAGCTTGGGCTACTTAGTGAATCCCTGTCTCAAAATAAAATAAAAAAGAAAAGGGAGCTGGGGATGGATGTAGCTCAGTGGTAAAGCACCTCTGGATTCAATCCCAAGTACTGCAAAAACATTAGAATTAAAAAAATAAAATAGGGCTGGAGCAGTGGCTCAGTGGTAGAGCACTTGCCTGGCATGCGTGAGGTCCTGTATTCAATTCCCAGCACCACATGCACCAAAAAATAAAGGAAAAACAAAATAAAGATGAACAAAATCAACTCTTTAAAAATAAAATAAAGGGTTGGGGATGTAACTTAGTACTAGAGCTCTTGTCTAGCAAGCTCAAGGCTCTGGGTTCAGGCCCTAGTACCATAAAAGAAAAAGTAGTTAAAAAAGACACTTAGAAATTAGAAACAGTCATATAACTGTATGATGTGTGTATGTGCGTGTGCATATATGTGCATGTATATGGGTATATATCCTGCATATCCACACATATATGCAGGTATACAATATGCATAATTATATATGGGTTATATATTCAAATATTTGCATATAATCATATATATACAATGTGTGACTATATATGATATTTATATTTCTCCCTAGATTTACCCAATGGAAGGAAGGGCCTAGAAGTAATAACAATCCACTAGTAATGAGCACTCCTAGAGCCCCAATTCTTAGTCTTTCAATATCTTCTCCCCTTAGAAGGGCTCTTTGGAGAAATGGCTGAGTCTACGCTTGGGGAAGGAAAGAATAAACAGCCTGGATTGTCTTTTTGTGCCAAAAAATATGGATATGTTCAAGACTAATAAAGGTGTGCCAATAAACAAAGACCAAGTAGAAGGGACTTTCCTGCCTGAATTTAGGGCAATTTGATTATTAACAATACCAGAATGAATCTAATTAATTGTAAAATATTGAATAAATAAAAGTGTAAGCACTTATGGAGTTACACAGAGACAGATAAAGAAACTCACTCTTTACCCTTAGAGATGACAGTTACATCTGCTCTTTTTTTAAGAGGCAGAGGGGGGCGGAGAGAATCAATTTTATTTATTTATTTATCTGGTCTTTGTTTTTTCGCCACTTAGCTGTGTAAGTGGTACTGGGGTTCAAACCTGGGTCCTCACGCATGCCAGGTGCTTTAACAGCTGAGCCCTTACATCTGCTCTTAAATTTAATGATTGATTAGTAAAAGTTAAGCAGTTACCCCTCTGTTTAGGAGGAACTATAATTCATCCTCTAGATAAAGGGAAACTCTTCTTTATAGGAGAATGAAACTAATAAATGTAGAAGAAGTGATAGAATTAAAAATTAAATCCTCGGGGCTGGAGTGGTTATGGTGCTTGTCAGGCATGCGCAAGTACACGGGTTCAAACCCCAGCACCCACATACACAACTAAGTGCCAGAGCAACAAAAGCCATGTGAAAAACTCAATAAAAATTGATTCTCTCTTTCTCTCACTGTGCTTCTCTCTTTATGAAAATTTAAAAATAAATAAATAAATAAATAAAAGGATCAGAAAAAATATTAAATCCTTATTCTGTAACCCCCTAGTGGAATAATTGATGAAAGAGTATGAATGGCTGCTAAACCCATGGGGTGAAAAGCTGTTGGGCAGCTGGGTATTCTCACAGTGACAGTGACTGACATTATCTCACAGTGACGGAACATTACTGCACAGATGACTTACAAATTGTAAAGAAAGAATAGATCCTTTACAATAAAAAATATTTTATTTTATTTTGGTACTGGGGATTGAATCCAGAGGCATTTACCCACTGAGCCATATCCCCAGTCTTTCCAGCTTTTTATTTTGGGTCTCACTAAGTTGTTTAGGGCCTCACTAAGTTGCTAAGGCTGGCTTTGAATTTGCAATCCTCCTGTCTCAGCCTCCCAGGTCACTGGGATTACAGGCGCCCACCACCACACCTATGGCAACAAATCTATCACCACCTTTAACTAGCTGATCAACATTGGCATCACTTAGAAAAGGACACCCCAACCTGATGTGACTGCCTAAGTGTTACAATATGAAATGCCCAGCATAACTATTTTGTGTTGCAATTACAAAACACCTGAGAATGGAAAATTTATAAAGAAAAGAGTTTTATTTAGCTGTTGATTCTGGTGGTTGGGAGGCCAAAACAGCATAGTATCAGTGTCCTGGAAAGGATCCCCTCAGCACAAGACAGGGAAAAAGTGGAAAGGGAATCATTCACATGCAGAGGGACAACAAATAAAGTGGAGTCTAGGGAGGGACCAGGCTTGTTCTTTTCATAACAGCCCTTTCTCATGGGAACTAATCCAGCCCTCTGAGAGACCAGTATTAATCCCAAGATCTCATTACCTTCCACTAGAACTGCCTCTCAAAGGTTCTGTAACCTTAAAGCTGAGGCTCACACTGGGGACCAGGCTTCCAGCACGTGAATCTTTGCCAGGGGTCAACCATATCCAAACCATATCCAAACCATAACTTGTCTTCTTTTATCTATTTGTTGATTTGTTTGTCTGTCAACTGACTTATTTATCTTTGTGGTCCTGGGGATTGAACCCAGGAAACTCACATTTGGAAAACAAGTGCTCTACCTACCACGGAGCTACATCCCCAGCCCTTTTCATATCTTAATTTTATATCATCCCAATTTAATTTGTGTGCTGGGACTTGATCCCAGGGAGCGTGCAATCCTCCTGCTCCAGTCTATTCTCTGGTCCCTTTGGGCAGTTCTTTCCCCATCTTTGCAGAGTTTCTTCACCTGCATTTGCTCATGCGCACTGAAGCTGAATACTTTTTTTTTTTTTTAAGAGAGAGAGAGAGTGAGTGAGAGAGAATCATTTTATTTATTTTTCCATCTGGTCTTCATTTTTCCAACATTTAGTTGTGTTTGTGGTGCTGGGATTTGAACCTGGGTCCTCGTGCATGCCAAGCAAGTGCTCCAACTGCTGAGCCGGTGCTCCAGCCCCTGCAGCTGAATTCCCGAGTAGAACTCCAGGCTTCTCTATGCAGCTCTCCTTTCCAGGACACTGTCCTGCAGACTCCCCAGACTTTCAGCTCCATCTCCCCAACTCAAACGGTCTGCCGGACTCCACCTGGGTTGCCTTCCCTGCAGTGTGGCCTGAAAACTGTTCTAGACATTAGTTTTGGGAAGCCATGGTCTCACTTCATTGGCTTCCAGTCTCACTATCCTTCATTGCTTAATGCCTCCTCTCTTGAAAATAGTAGTTTCTTTTTCTTTCTTTCTTTCTATTTTTTTTTGCTTTGTTTTGTTTTCAGATGGAAGCGTAAATCCAGCCCTTTTAAATATCAGGGGAGTGGGGCTGGAGCGGTGGCTCAGCGGTTTCGGTGCTTGCCTGGCAAGCACAAGGACCCAGGTTCAAACCCCAGCACCATGTACACAACTAAGTTGGAGCAACTAAGGCCATGTGAAAAACTAATAAAGTTGTTTCTCCCTTTCTCTGTCTCTCTCACTGTCCCTCTCTCTTTAAAAAAAAAAAATCAGGGAGTAAGGCAGGGAGGTTTAACAAACTTCAATGTCTAGACCACATCCTAGACAATTAAAATCCAGGTCTTTGAGGACTGGGGGTGCAGCTCAGCAGGAGAGGACTTGCCTCGCATACCCTTTCAAGGCACTGGGTTTGATCCCCAACACTACCAAAAAAATAAAACATATCTTTGAAGAAGTGACCCAGGTATCAACATCTACCTCTCAGACTGATTTCAACGTACATCCAAATTTAAGACTTCTTCTTCTTTTTTTTTTTTTTTTAAAGAGAGAGAGGCAGTGAGAGAGAATCAATTTTATTTAGTTTTTTCATGTGGCTTTTGTTGCTCCAAGACTGTTGTGTACTTTGTGCTGGGGTTGGAACCTGCGTCCTCATGCCTACCAGACAAGTACCGTAATCATGGAGCCATTGCTCCAGCCCCAGGGATTTATTTTTTCTTTCTTTTATTTATTTATTTTTTTTTGTACAGGGGAATTGAATCCAGGGATGCTTGACCACCGAGTTACATCCCCTGCCCTTTTTAGTTTTTATTTTGAGACATGGTCTTGCTAAGTTGCTGAGGGTCTCACTGAGTTGCTGAGGTTGGTCCCGAGTTGCAGGGAGTACAGGTGTGCGCCACTGTACCAGACTACTTTGATGATTTTAAAACAATTTATTTTAAACTAGGATTGGGGGCTTGGAACGGTGGCTCAACAGTTATGGTGCTTGCCTGGCATGTGTGAAGACACAGGGTTCAAACCCCAGCACCATGTAGACAATGAACTGTTGGGGCAAAAAAGTCACATGAAAAACCAAATAAAATTGAAAAATTGATTCTCTCTCTTTCTCTTTCTTTCTCTCTCTGTCTTTTTTCTTAAAAAAAACAAAAAAAAAAAACCCAAAAAAACAAAAAAAACAAAACCAGGATTGGCCATAGGTAGAAACAACACTAAAATACATTTGCAAATTTTGCAAGTTACCTTGGAAGAGATTACATCTCTTTAAAGTTCCCCATTAATAACAAAGCTGGTCTCAAGCCCTGAGAAGGGCAGAGCCTGCATATGAGAGTTTCTAGTTGAAGGAATAAGTTACTGGGGCAGGGCTGGCCCTGACAGTATGGTGGGGGCTTTTTCCAGGTTATGATTTCCACTCAAAAAAGTTTTTGTACCTTACTATCTTGCTTTGTTTTCTTTCCCCAACAATCTAGAAGCAAAATCCACTATTTATTTTTATCTTATTTATTATTTTTTTTATTTTGGTGGGATTTGTTGCTATGTATTCACACATTCACGCAGTGTAACAAAACATCCACTGTTTCTGTTGGATGGGGTGTTGCATACCTGTAATTCCAGTGACTCAGGAATTCGAGGCAGGAGGACTGCAAGTTCAAGGCCAGCCTCAGCAATTTACCAAGATCCTGTCTCAAAATTAAAAAAAAAAAAAAAGAAAGAAAGAAATGTCTGGGAATTATCTCAAGGGTAAAGTGTCCCTGGCTTCAGTATTGAGGGAAAAAAATGTAAAAAGGGCAGGGGGTATTAGTTCAGTGATAGAGTACTTGCCTAGGATGCACCTCCCCCAAAGAAAAAGAAGAAAGAAACAAGCAAACAAAAAGAAAAGGAAAAAACTCACTATTTCTGTTTAGCAGATAAGGAAATAAGATTTAAGAGGTTGAGTGACTTTTCAAAGGGCAAGCACATGGCAGAGTTAAAATTTCAGCCTGGTTCTCAGAGATGGATTAAGGAGCACAGCAATCCTTTGCTGGGTAGTTTCCAGTGTCAGGAACATCCCTGAGAAGGGCTGAGATGGAGCAAATTCCCCTTGATCAGGCTTCCTAGCAGACGAGCAAGAAATTCCTTGATGAGTTCCGGAGGTGGGGTTGGTGCAGCAGAGACCTCAAGGGGGACGCTGGAGGAGGCAGCTAGTCCCCACACTGCCTTCTAAGGAGCTTCTAAGGAGCGGATCCAGGCTTCCTTCAGGACTTCAGCCTTGGGAGAGGGTATATCTGAGCTGAATTGGCAGGAGAATGAAGAGCACGGTATTGCAACTTCATCTTTCCCTCCTGGTCCTTCCTCAACCTCTGCTCTCAGTTAATGAAGACCATAGAATAACAGCAGTACCGGCACTCATCTGCTGAGGGTTTGCTGCAAGCAAGACCCTTTTCAAACATCACCTTTATTTACTTATTTATTTCTGTATTTGTAGTGCTGGAGATTAACCTCAGGGCTTCTCACACTACGGTGGTATTCTGCCGCTGGGCTATATGCCCCCAGTGTTTTTTAAGTCCCTCCCTCTCCTGCCAGGGGCATTTTACCTCTGGCCTGCCATCCCTCCCTCCACCCTTTTTAAAAATTTTTTAAAATTTATTTTTAAAATTTTATTCAGTTTTTTAAAATTTTGAGACATGGTTTTGCCAAATTGCTGAAGCCGTCCTTGAACTTGCAATCCTCCTGCCTCAGCCTCCTGAGTCACTGAGATTTCCTGGCATGTACCACCATGCTTAGTTTTTATTTTTTTTATTTATTTCTTTTTGTGGGATTAGTTTTTTAATTTATGTATTTATTACTTTTTTAAAGAAAGAGAGAGAATACATTTAAAATATATATATATATATATATATGTTATTTTTAAGAGAGAGGGACAATGAGAGAGAGAGAGAGAGAGACAAAGAGAATCAATTTTTATTTAGTTTTTCATATAGCCCTTGCTGCTCCAAGACTTAGTTGTGTACATGGGTGCTGGGGTTTGAGCCCGTGTACTAGTGCATGCCAGGCATGTGCCATAAGAGTGGAGCCACCACTCCAGCCCCGAGAATACATTTTTTTTTAATTCATATTTTTCACCTGGGTTTTGTTTTTTTCAACACCTAATTGTATATGTGGTACTGGAGTTTGAACCCGGGTCCTCACACATGCCAGGCAAATGCTTTACCACTGAGCCTGCTCTCCAGCCTCTTAAATTTATTTTTAATTAAAAGTGTTTTTAAGGGCTGGAGCGGTGGCTCAGCGGTTTCGGCACTTGCGTGGCAAGCACGAGGACCTGGGTTCAAACCCCAGCACCACGTGCACAACTGAGTGTTGGAGCAGCAAAGGCCATGTGAAAAACTAAATAAAGTTGATTCTCTCTTTCTCTGTCTCTCTCACTGTCCCTCTCTCTTTAAAAAAAAAAAAAGCGTTTTTAAAATTCTGAGACTCGGGGCTGGAGCAGTGCTCAGTGGTTACAGCCCTTGCCTGGCATGCAGGTTCAAACCCCAAAACCACATACATAAAGAAGTATCCAAGCAATGAAAGCCACATGAAAAAATAAATAAAATTGATTTTTTCTCTCTCTCTCTCATTCTCTTTCACTGTCCCTCTCTCTTAAAAAAAAAAAAAAAAATCTGAGAGTCTATCTAAATTGCCCTGACTAGTCTCCCATGCCTGAATTACAGGCAAATGTTACTGGGCCCCATACATTATCTTATTGAATCATTATGATTATATGAAGCAGGTACTATCACCCTCATTGAAAGATAAACAAAGGGGGCTGGAGCAGTGGCTCAGTGGTTACAGTGCTTGCCTGGCATGAATGAGGACATGAGTTCCAACCCCAGCACCAAGTACACAACGAAGTGTTGGAGCAATGAAAGTCATACGAAAAACTAAATGAAATTTATTCTCTCTTTCTCTCTCTCACTGTCCCTCTCTCTTTATCAAAAAAAAAAAAAAAAGAAAGAAAGAAAGAAAAGAAAAGAAAGGTAAGGAAAGGAGCCAGGTGTGGTGGCACACACCTGTAATCCCAGTGGCTTGGGAGGCTGAGGCAGGAGGATCACAAGTTCAAAGCCAGCCTCAGAAATGCAGCAAGGGCTGCCTCAAAATTGAAAAAAATTACAAAGGTCTAGAGATGTTGCTCAGTGGTTAAGTGCCTCTGGGTTCAATCCCTGGTACAAAAATAAAGAGAGAAGATGAAAAAATTTTTATAATAATAATCTATTTTGGGGGCTGGATCGGTGGCTGGGTTGTCACGGCACTTTCCTCGTGTGCACAAGTACTTGAGTTCAAACCCTAGCACCACGTACACAACAAAGTTTCAGAGGAATGAAAGTCACATTTAAAAAAAAAAACAACTAAATAAAAATTGCTTCTCCTTTATTTTCTCTCACTCTTACTGTCTTTCTTTAAAAAAAAAATCTATTGTTGCATAAGAAATTACCCCCAGGGGCTTGAGAGGGGGCTCAGTGGTTACTGCGCTTGCCCGGCATACATAAGTAGGCAGGTTTGAACCCCAGCACCCACATACACAAATAAGTGTCAGAGCAACGAAAGCCATGTGAAAAACTCAAGAAAGATAGATTCTCTCTGTCTCTCTCACAGTCTCTCTTAAAAAAAAAATCACCCCCAAAATTTAAGAGCTTAAAAGCTTAAAACAACAAACATTTATAATGTTATCTATTTTCTATGGGTCAGGAATTCAGTAGCAGATTAACTGGGTGATTCTCACCTGGGACTTCTCCTGAGGTTCCGGTCAAGATGTGAGCCTGGGATGCAGTCACCTTAAAGGTTGACTGGGGCTGAGGAATCTGGCTCCAGGTGGCCCATGCACATGACTGGCAAACTTGTTGATTGTTGGCAAGGATCTCAGTTACTTGCAGCTATGGTTTGAACGTCCTCTCCAAGACTCACATTGGTATTTAATTGCTATGGTAACAGTGTTGGGAAGTAAGATCTTTAAGGGGTAATTACATCATAAGAGCTAATGTCATTATCATGGAGGGGGTCAGTGTTTATCATAAAAGCAAGTTCAACTCTTTCGTTTTTTTGTTTTGTTTTGTTTGTTTTATTTTTAGTACTGGGGATTGAACCCAAAGGTTCTTACCCACTGAGCTATATCCCCAGCCCTTTTTATTTTTTTATTTTGAGACAGGGTCTCATTAAGTTGCTTAGAGCTGAAGCTGGCTTTGAACTTGAGATCCTCCTGTCTCAGCCTCCCAAGTCACTTGGATTATAGGTGTGCACTACTGCTCCTGGGTAATTCAACCCTTTTTTTTTTTTTTTTTAAGAGACAGGGACAGTAACAGAGGAGAGATTTAGTTTTTCCTGTGACTTTTGTTGCTCTAACACTTGGTTGTGTTTGTGGTGCTGGGGTTTGCACATGCCAGGCAAGCACCACTGGAACCACTGAGCCACCACTTCAGCCCTTCAGCCCTCTCTTGATCACTCTCTTGCATGTTCTCTCACCACCTGATGCCTTATGCCCTGTTAGGATGCAGCAAGAAGGCCCTCATGGGGCTAGAGCGGTGGCTCAGCAGTTATGGCGCTCGAACCCCTGCACCATGTACACAATGAAGTGTTGGAGCAATGAAAACCGCATGAAAAACTAAATAAAAATTGATTCTCTCTTTCTCTCTTGCTGTCCCTCTCCCTTTCTTTAAAACAAACAAAAAAGAAAAAAGAGTCCCTCACCAAATGTGGTCCCTAGATTTTGGACTTCCCAGCTTCT
The DNA here is from genome assembly GCA_004027875.1 of Aplodontia rufa. Classification (NCBI taxonomy): domain Eukaryota; kingdom Metazoa; phylum Chordata; class Mammalia; order Rodentia; family Aplodontiidae; genus Aplodontia; species Aplodontia rufa. Next base: position 64,488 of record PVKS010006595.1, on the reverse strand, counting down.
GAAGCTATAAGTCAAATAAGCTTCTACTGTTTATAATTTCCTCAGTCTGCAGTACTCTTGTAGCAGCAGAAAACAAACTAAGACCTTGCTATGTGGATCTCTCCATAGGGCTTCTTAAGTGTCCTTTCCACCTGGCAGCTGCCTGCACTCCTGGAGCTAGTGATCCAAACGAGCTAGCTGGAAGCTACAGCGTCTTCTCTGGCCTTGTCCAGCAGTTACAGCGACATTTCTGCTATCTCCTAGTGGTTACACAGGTCAACCCTATTTGTTGTGGAAGGGGACTGACTGCATACCAAGAGGTGAGACTCACTCAGTGCCATCTTGGAGGTGACTGCCACAGTGCCAAATCATTTGCCCAAGGGCACAGACACAAGAAGTGCTTTGAACTTGGGCAGTTCCTATGTCATAGTCAATACTGGCTGGAAGAACTGGGGACAGGCAGGTGCTCACAGGTCTCCCCAGACTGGAGGCATTCATCCCTGAGATCCCATTTCTTATTTGAGTGATCAGGTGGTGGATGAGACACTATCTGATGGAAGACACTTTGTCAAAGCAACTTAGTTGACACGTTCATGAAAGGTTGCGCAAGGTGTCACTTGATGGTTGACTTGCTGTGCCAAAGGGAAACTGGATCCTGGGTCCAGCTTTGCTGTGGGCTTACAGTGGGACCTTGAAGTTCCAGACCTTTTGAGAGGCTCTGTTTCTCCATCTGGACACTGGGATGGTTTGATTCCATGGACCCTGAGGTCTTCTAGGATTCCATGGATAGGATTGTTCACTGGGAATGCTCAGGTGGTTCCCTCTCCACTTTCCCTGGCTCTTTCAGATCTTTGCCTAAGGGTCATGGACCCCTCAGGTGCAAGGGACACTGTGTTGGAACCAGGCCACACCAGGCCAGGCTGTGGAGCTCTGCCTCACCCGAGGCTGGCTGGCACCATTGTTTCCCCATAAAGCTGGGCCCCTTTCCAGCTATTGCTGCCCTCGGATCAGGGGAAAGGCTCAAAGGACTCAGTTGTGTGGCCTCCTCCTCCCCCAGAGCAGGCCTGGGTCATCCAACAGGCTGACTCAGCCCATGCAGGGGAACGGGGAACAAAGAAGATGAGAGATGGTTTAGGGAAAGAATTTGACATTTACCCCCCACCCCATAAAACTTCAAAATAATCATTGGAAAATCCTAATTCTATAGTTCAGTGGCTTTTAAAAAATTAGGATGAGGGCACTGTTTCCAATTTCAGTGCCAAGGGACCCATATCTTTTTTTTTTTTTTTTTTTTTTTTTTTTTTAAAGAGAGAGGGACAGTGTGAGAGAGAGAGAAACAACTTTATTTAGTTTTTCACATGGCTTCAGTTGCTCCAACACTCAGTTGTGTACATGGTGCTGGGGTTTGAACCCGGGTCCTCGTGCTTGCCAGGCAAGTGCCAAAACCTCTGAGCCACCACTCCAGCCCCAAGGGACCCATATCTTATGTCTCTATGGTGCACATTATTTGGCTTTTAATACTTTTGAAATTGAGATGCATGTGACAATTGATGGCAAGTCACAAACTAATTTCAGCATTTAAAACCTTTCACTGTGTCGTGTAAAATAAGGGTGCATATCTCAACGCTGGATCTTAAATTTGAAGACATATGATAATTAGATTATCTCCTTAAAGCTTGGGCCCACTAGATATCCAACTCCACTTCGCCCACACATAAACTCCTTTCTACTACCCACAAATTTGTCCTTATCCTGGGGTCATTGTCTTAACTGTGTCTCCAACTACTACTTCTACTTCTTCTTCTTCTTCTTCTTCTTCTTCTTCTTCTTCTTCTTCTTCTTCTTCTTCTTCTTCTTCTCCTTCTCCTTCTCCTCCTTCTCCTTCTCCTTCTCCTTCTCCTTCTCCTTCTTCTTCTTCTCTCAGTGCTTAACCTCTGAGTGAGATCCCCAGCCTGTTTTTATTTTGTTTTGAGACAGTGTTGCTTAGGGCCTTGCAAGGTTGGTGAGCCTGGCTTTGAACCTGCAACCCTCTTGCCTCAGTCTCCTGAGCCCCTGGGATTACGAGTGTGCGCCATTGCACCCGGCTGTGTCCATTTTTTTTTTTTTAAGAGAGAGGGGCAGTGAGAGAGAGAGAAAGAGAGAATCAATTTTATTTAGTTTCTCATGTGGCCTTCATTGCTCTGACACTTTGTTGTGTACGTGGTGCTGGGTTTGAACCTGCATCCTCACGCATACCAGCCAAGTGCTGTAACCACTGAGCCACCGCTCCAGCCCCTGTGTCAACTTTTTATTTTTTATTTTATTATTTTTTTTAAAGAGAAAAGGACAGTGAAAGTGAAAGAGAGAGAGAGAGACAGAATCAATTTTTATTGAGTTTTTTCACGTGGCTTTTGTTGCTCCAACACTTAGTTGTGTACGTGGGTGCTGGGGTTTGAACCCATGTACATGCGCATGCCGGGCAAGCACTATAACCGCGGAGCCACCGCTCCAGCCCCAGTGTGTGCAATTTTTTAAAGCTTCCTCTCAGCATAAGATCCTGCAGTCTCCCCCCCAACACACACTCAGGACCAAGATGGAGAGATTATTTGACATCATGAAAAGGCACAGGAGAATAAAGAGAAATTTAATTTAAACACCATGTAGCAGGGACTGTTGTACATGTTTTTCGTTTTTGTTATTAACTCAATGCTTACGACCATTCATCAGATTACTTCCAGTCAATCTCCCATTTCGTAAATGGGGAAAATTTCAAAGAGGCAATATAACCAAGTGAAATTCCTCTTTTGCCCCTTCAGTGAATCCTTGTCCTTGTATGTGTGTGTACGTGTGTACCAGGGATTGAAACCAGGGGCACTTAATCACCACTGAGCCACATCCCCAGCCCCTTTTTAAAATTTTTTATTTTGAGTCAGCAGTTCCCTAAATTGCTGAGGCTGGCTTTGAATTTGTGATCCTCCTACCTTAGCCTCCCGAGCCACTGGGATTACAGATGTGTGCCACGGTACCCAGGTCATTAAAGCTAGCTCTTTTTTACTGCCACATGGTATTCCATAGTACGTATATTGTGAAAACACACCTGAGTGCCTGTGAGGTACCAGGCCCTATCTTACGTGCTCACTACATGCATGTCTTATTTCAAATTTACGGTCTGAGGGTATATATATATATATATATATATATATATATATATATATATATATATATTTAAAGATGAAGAAAGTGAGATTTGGAGAGGTTAAATCCAGTTATGCATCAAATAACAATGTTTTGGTCAATGATAGAAATGACAGTGGTCCCATAAGATTATACTTCAGCTGAAAAATTCCTACCACCTGGTGATGTTGTAGCCCTTGCATTGCTGTAGTGTGATGGGCTATGATGTCGCCGTGATTCTAGTATAAATAAACCTACTGTGTTGCAGGGCATGGTGGCACATGCCTGTAATCCCAGCCACTTGAGAGGCTGAGGCAGGAGGATCAAAAGTTCGAGGCCAGTCTCAGCAACTTTGTGAGCCCCTGTCTCAAATTAAAAAAAAAAAAATGGGGTTGGGATGTGGCTCAGCACTCAAGCACCCATGGATTCAATCCCCAGTACCAAAAATAAATAAAACGAATACCTACTGTGCTGCCAGTCAAGTAAATTATCTAAAGTACAAGTATATAATACTTGATAATGATAATAAATGTTACTGGTTTGAGAATTTATTATGGTTATTTTATTTTATTTTATTTTTTAAAGAGAGAAGGACAGTGAAAGAGAGAGTGAGAGAGAATCAATTTTTATTGAGTTTTTCACATGGCTTTTGTGCTCTGACACTTAGTTGTGTACGTGGGTGCTGGGGTTTGAACCCGTGTACTCGCGCATGCCAGGCAAGCGCTGTAAGCGCTGAGCCACTGCTCCAGTCCCCTGCTTTTTTTATTTGAGAAGGGAATTTCACTGTACAGTTCAGGCTAGCCTTGTCTGACTCAGGATCCCCCTGCTTCAGCCTCCCAGGACATTGGTATTATGGGTGTGCATCCACCACACCCAGATACCGTGTCTTGATTGCATCAAAAGGCCACGTTGCGTGATTGACCCGTGCCGTCTAGGTTTATGTAAATACCCTACAATGTTTGCACAATGACAAAATTGCCTAATGATGCATTTCTCAGGATGCATCCCTGTCATTGAGCGACGCGTGACTGCATATTACCTGAGTAAGTGAAGCAGTATTTGAGTGGAGAGTCCACTTCTTGACCACTGCCCTTCTAAGTGTCGTCTCAAACAGAAGAATCTGTTTAATTTGTTCCGCTCTTGAGGATTTAGGTTGTGCCCAGTTTTCCCTGTTGCAAATGAGTCTGAAGTGGACGTCCTTGAACATGCCGCTTTTCGTTTGTGTGCCTGTATTTCCTAGAGTGCGTTATGATGGTGAACTTCTGAGTTCAACTTCTGAGGCCTTTACCTTTTTTCCAGTACATAACTTTTTCTCACAGTGATATTGCTTCATGTTTCTCCAAAAAAGGGTTTTTTAATTTACCCCTCTACTAACTGGTCCTGCAATGTCATTAAAAAACACCTAGGTTAGTGTCCTATCATTTCAACATGACTTTGTGTGTGCTGGGAATTGAGCATTGAACCGAGGGTTGCTTAACCACTGAGTCATGTCCCTAGTCCTTTTCATTTTTTTGACTTTTTATTTTGAGACAGAGACTCACTGAGTTGCTGAGGCTGTCCTTGTACTTTAGATCCTTCTGCCTCGGCCTCCCAAATCACTGCAATTACAAGCATGTTCCACCATGCCAGCTCAATATGACTTTGGATAAGTCACTTCTCCTTGGAGACATGATTTCCTGCTTTGTTAAATAAATAAATAAAGCCAGGCGCAATGGTACACACCTGCCATCCCAGCAACTCAGGAGACAAGGTAGGAGGATCACAAATTCAAAACCAGTCTCTGCAACTTAGAAAGGCCCTAAGCAAGTTCACAAGACTCTGTCACAAAACAAAAAATTAAAAGGGCTTGGGAAGGGGTTGGGGATTTAGCTCAGTGGCAGAGCGCTTGCCTAGCACGCAAGGCCCTGAGTTTGGTCCTCAGCCCTGGGGGAAAAAAAAAAAGGGCTGGGGATGTGACTCAGTGGTTAAGCGCCCCTGGTTCAATCCCTGGTAACAACAACAACAACAAATTAATAATAATAATAATAATAATAATAGACCTCGGGGTTTAGCTCAATGGTAGAGCTTGTGTGAGGCCTTGGGTTTAATTCCCAGAACCAGGAAGAAAAAAATAATAGAGGTCAACAATCCCAACCTCAGGGGTGCTGTAGCGGTGGCTCAGTGGTTGCATGTGGAGGATGCGCGTTCAAACCCCAGCACCACATACACAGCGAGGTGCTGCAGCAACAAAGGCCACATGAAAAACTAAATAAAAAATCGGTTCTTTCTCTCACTGTCCCTCTCTCTCCTGAAAAACAAAACAAAACAAAAAAAAACCTCAGGTAATTGTGAAGATGGGAGGGAATGTCACGCACGTGCCTGCATTCAGATAGTGCTCGATAAACAATGCCCAACAAATAGCTCTGATTCTAATATGAAACATTAAACAAGGCACTCCTGGGCCATCGGCCCTCAGAGGACGATGCCATGATGTTTCTATGGAACATCGTGTGCCATGAGACCAGCATGAAGAAGGGGCCAAGGACATCACAGTGGCACAGGCTATGACATCGCCTGACCAGTGAAGCAACGGGGCAGCTCCCTGGGCCAAGACTTTTCGTGAGACAAAGAAATCCCCTAGCCTAATTTTCAGTCAGGTTTATACTATTTGCTTCCAAGGTCGTTCCTGGGCGATTCTTTCTTCCCACTTCATAGTTGAGAAGATGCTGAGTTCAACTGACTTGATCATAGGAAGGATTCAAATCTAAATCTGTCTGACTGCTATTCATGTTTTTTTTCCTTAGCTTCTCAGAAACCAAGGAAGTTTGGACCTGAGAAAAGGGTAGCAATAATTTTTAGCCAGACATCTCATTTCATGAAACAAAGACTACATTTCCCTGGATCCTTTGCAACCAAATGTGGCCATATGACTAAGTCTGGTCAAGGAGATGTAAGTTGTGAGATGTTGTGGATTTCTGGGATATTGTGGGAGCAGAGAGTGTCATACCTTTCTTTTTCCCTTTCTTCCTTCCTTCTGCCTGGAAAGAGGGTGTCATTGCTGGAATTATAGCAGCCATATTGTACTCTGAGGTGACCTTGATGGAAGCCACCCTGAGAACAGTGGAGTGGAAAGAAACTTCTTGTCTCAGATGATACCATGAAGCTGCTATGTCTGTTCTGGACAGATGACATCCAAAGCAGACATTTATTTTTTCTTTTTTTAAGAGAGAAGGACAGTGGGGGGGGGGAGAAAGAGAGAATTAATTTTATTTAGTTTTTCATGTGGCCTTTATTGCTCTGAGACCTAGTTGTGTAGGTGGTGCCGGGGCTTGAACTCATGTACTGGTGCATGCCAGGCAAGCACCGTAACCGCTGAGCCACTGCTCCAGCCCCAGCAGACATTTCTTTCTAAATCCAGTTGTATTTTTTCCTTTCTATTCTACATAGCTGAATCTAATCTTGCTGATGCACCTTCTTTTTGCTTAGGCAGGGGTAGGCGATGCACTGAGGGGTCATGAGGTAGTTCCTGCCAAGCACTGGGTGTGGGAGGGGAAAGCTCATCTGGGAAAGTTTTCTTTTCAGTTACAAATTGAGGGAAAGAAGAAAAGATCCCTTTCTTCTGCCTCTGGACTTTGAAGGAAAGCTGTGACTTTGGGACCTGGGGTAACCATCTTGTGAACATGTCGTGAGCCAGTTTAATGACAGAGCTGATACCTGAGGACAGCAAAATGGAGAGAAAGAAGAACTTGGGTTCTTGACGAAGTCACAGAGTTAATGAGTTATTGAGTTAATGCACCCTGCAGATTCTTGTAAACGTGAGGTAGCATCCCTCTCCTGTTAAACCCATTTTTTGTCGGGTTTGAAGTTCTTTGTAGATAAATTTCTAAATAGTGGCTGTAGGATGATAAAGCCCAGGATGTGGCCAGTGGAATGGGGGAGCTGAAATGGAGTGCAGCTGAGGTCATGGATCCTCAGGAGCACAAGGAGTCAGGAGGTCAAGGTGGAGGAAGGAGATGGTAGGACTTGGAAGGGAGAGAAGTGTGGGGCAGGAACTGAGCTCTTGTGAATGAAGAGAGGAGGCTGATAGAACAGAGAAGCAGTGAGGGACCTGTGATCCAACATCTCGAGCCTCCAACACAAACTCATGCACCTCTGTCACAGGCTCCATGTGACCTAATTCCCTCCCCTCCCCTCAGCTTACTTCACCATGGTCATCACACTCTGGCCACTCCTGGAAAGTGCCACATTCTCACCTTGGGCTCTTCCTCCTGTTCCCTCGGCCCAAAGTCCTGAGATTCACAGGGTGCTGAGTTCTCTGCCTCTCACAGAGGCCTCCTGAGCTCCCTCTTGGGAATCTCCCCATCCCTTTGCTTTATCATAGCACTCGGCCTTACGCAGTCCATCGTACATTTACCTGGAGGGAAGACTTCTTAGCAGAGTGCAATCAACCCCCTGAAAACCAAAGGTAATGATAATGAAAGATTGCTGGGTTTTTTTTGTTTTTTCTGTTACTGAGTATGGGTGGTTAGTTAGGCAGCAATGGAAAACCAGTACCAGGGGATAGACTTATCCACGCTCAGCCTCAGACGCCCATAGGGACACGATCCGATCTTCGATCTTCGTCCTCTTGCTCATCTGCCCCTAGGACCTCAGAGCACATTTCCCATTGTCTGATCTCTCACAGCAAACAGCCTCTCTGGGGCATCAATCTTCCCTTAGGGGCGTGAGCTCTCCAAGCCCAGGCTCTTGTCCACCACTGGCTCGTATGCTTTAGACACATCAAACCTCAGTTTCCTCCTCTGTGACATGTATAGTGCTCCCAGCCCTGACCTCCACAGAGCAGTTGTAAGCAATCATCCTGGTGCTTCGGTTTAAGGGGCTTCTGTCAATGCTACGTATTAGGGTTCAGGTTGCCATCTAGAAACATATCCTAAGAAGACCTTTCAGGATCATTTCGTACAGAAGGGAAAGGGGAACTATTAGTTATTAACACGATCCTCACCTACAAATGCCTATGGGAATATGAAAGTGTTAGAATAAAGAAAGGAAACTAGGCAGGGTCGGACACAGGATCTAACCTTTTCTTGCCACTCTTGTCTTAGAAGATGCATTCCGGGTACACCTCCTCCTGTGCTCCTACAGTTCCCTGTCCCTGTGTCCATGTCCCATACCAGGTGACTCCTCTACCCAGACACCCTGTCTGGAATGGATATCAGATATGCACTCCTGACACTTGGGATGCCAGGCCTGGCTTATTTGCCTCTCTAGAGACCCACTCCACCCTCCCAAGAGAGCATCTCTTAAGACAATTCCTCATAAATAAGAATGATTTGATCAGAAACAACACAAAGCCAGGCATGGTGATGCATGCCTGTAACCCCAGAGGCTTGGGAGGCTGAGGTAGGAGGATCACAAGTTCAAAGCCAGCCTCAGCAACTTAGGGAGGCCCTAAGCAACTTAGCAAGACCCTGTCTCAAAATAAAAATAAAAGGGCTGGAGCAATGGCTCAACAGTTGCAGCACTTGCCTGGCATGTGCAAGGACCAGAGTTCAAACCCCATCTCCACATATGCAACTAAGTGTTGGAGAAACAAAGGCCAGATGAACAAATAAATAAAATTGATTCTCTCCCCACCCCCACTCTATCCTTCTCTCTTAAATAAAATAATAAAAAATTTAAAAAATGGACTAGGGATCAACTCACTGGTTAAGTGTCCCTGGGTTCAATCCCTGGTACCACTATAATAATAATAGTAATAATAATAAATAAAAATAAAACAAAACCATAGCTTGCCAGGATCATCCATTCCCTGGAAGGCTCTGGAGTCCCTGGTGTAGGGATTGGGATGACAGCCTGAGAAACTCTCACTGTGGCCCCAGCCCCTCAGCTTTCTCTCTCAGAGAGACAAGGGAAACTGAGTCACCACAGGTTCCATGGTCAGGCGTCCACCTCTTCCATTCTGTCTCCCCCTCTCCATCTATATGAGAGAAAGAGAAGGGTAGAAAGAGGGAAAGAGAGAGAAAGAATTGATTTTATTTATTTTTTCATCTGGCCTTTGTTTCTCCCACACTTAGTTGTGTACATGGTGCTGGGGTTTGAACCTGGGTCCTTGTGCATGCCAGGCCACCGCTCCAGCCCCTCTCTCACAGTTCTTGAGGCCAGAAGTCCAAAGGCAAGGTATTGGCAGAGTTGGTTCCTTCTGTAGGCTCTGAAGGGGAATCTGCCCCATGCTTCTGTCCTATTATGATGACTGCGGGGAACACTTGGCATTCCTTGGCTTGTGGATGCATAACTCCAATCTGCCTCTGTCTTCACTGTGTGGTCTTCTTTGTGTCTTGTCTTCTTCTTCTTCTTCTTCTTCTTCTTCTTCTTCTTCTTCTTCTTTTTTCATTTTAGGACTGAGTCTTATTAAGTTGCTCACACTGGCCTTAAACTTGTCATCCTCCTGCCTCAGTCTCCTAGCTGGGGTTATAGGCATGTGCCACCGTGCCTGGTTCCCTCCCCTTCTCGGACATCAGATTCAGGCTCCACTCTAATCTAGAACGATCCCATCTGAAATTACATCTACGAAGACCCTTTTTCCAAATAAGTTAACATTTGCAGCTGCTAGGAAGACATACCTTTTGGGAGATGGGCCCCTGTTTATCTCGCAATGCCATCTTGCCCATATTTCTAGAATAAGGTCTAGGAAATCATCCTGGTTCCTGGACATTGGCTGTAGCAGTGGTTCCTGGAATGGCCTCTCCTGTCTATTCTACCTTTGCCTGGGCAGGTTCAAATCCAGGAGCAGGAAATGAGAGGGAGCCTAACTGACATTAGCAAGAAGTGACAGCTGGCAGCAGGGGGAAGATAGTTAAATTAAAACCAGTCCAAGTACTCAGGAAGCCATGAAATGTGGGGACATTTTGCACAGGGGCAAAGGACTCAGTGGGTGCTTATGCAAATGAGAGTGATAGCCCATATTCATTGGGATGATCTGAGCCACTGAGAAAACTTAATCAGGGATCAGGTTGATATAACAACTAGAGTGGCCCTGGCGGGTAGAGGGCAGATGCAGATATTGGTCTGGAGAGCTTAAATCTCATCTAAAAAAGGCAGCTAACAGTCAGTTTGCCCATCCATTATGTGACAAGAACAGCCCCGTTGTCAGGTCTCCTGATAATTTTCCAAGACAGTTTGGAAACATGCCCCTTATTATGGACAATTAATTTATTTATTGCAGTACCGGGGATTGAACCCAGAGGAGCTGTACCGCTGAGCTACATCCCCAGCCCTTTTTTTTTTTTTTTTTTAATTTTGAAATAGGGTCTCACTAAGTTGCCAAGGCTGGCCTTGAACTTGAGAAAGTTGGCAACTAAGTCAAAGTATCAGAAAACAGCTATGGGAAAACATACCCGTGACCGCCTTGTTTTTTTTTTTTTTATCAAACTTTTTGTTTTTTTTTTAAGAGAGAGAGGGACAGTGAAAGAAAGAATCAACTTTATTTAGTTTTTCATGTGGCTTTTGCTGCTCTGAAACTTCATGGTGTATGTGGTGCTGGGGTTCGAACCCGCGTTCCTCACACATGCCAGGCAAGCACTTTCACCACTGAGCCACCACTCCAGCCCTGGTGACTGCCATGTTATGACCTCTGCTGAAACCTATGTGCCTTCTGCATGCTAGATAAGTACTCTGCCGCTGAGCTACCTCCCCAGGCCTCATCCATTTCTGCAAACCTTGTTCAAGTAGCTGTCCTAGGTCAGACCCTGATTTGGATACAATGATGCAGAGATACCCAAGCTTTGCTTGCCTCCCCAGAGGAGTTCATGGCCTTCTGAGCTTGCAGTCCTCAGTGAGCAAAGGAGAGGCACATGTGATACATTCTACAAAGCTATCTGCAGAAACAAAACCAAATGGTGTGGTTCCTAGGGCAGCCTCACTTCCCTGGCATTTCTTTGGCAGAGCAGCCCTGCATCCCTTTCCCTGGTGACGGTTGGCTATGAGTCTCCAGGTTTCTTAGATGAGTTCTTTGAGGGTGGCACTGTGTGGTGCACCTGTCAGCATCCCTTTACTTGCCAGGTGGAGAGAGGGAGGGTGTGCACGTCCAAGGGACCACAGTCAAAGTGGCAGGGCACTGGTGAGGCAGGAAGACGGCTCTCCCCTAGCCCGCCAGGGTACGGGCCTTGAGAAGGAAAGGAAGAGGAGGACATCATGCCAACCCTAAAGGAGACAGCACACTGTGCCCAGTCAGCCTTAACCACAGTGCCTTCTGAGTTATAATACCTGTTTCTATTCCTCACAGCTGCAACCACGGCGGCCCCAGCAGTCCTACCCCAGCAAGAGCTGACCACAAGCAACAGCCCTACCCCAAATGCTTCCTATTTCTAATAGAAGTGCCAAGAACACCTGGTGAGACCTGTCCTCTTAGTTATGTAAATAAGGGTTTGAAATTATGCACTTCTAATTGGCTTATAACTCAGAGGTTGAAGTGCTTGATTGGTCCATGCTGGCATTTGTCACCCTACAAATCACCTGTGCTGGGCCGTTAGATATGCCATTAAAAACCCTAGACAGGGGGCTGGAGCCGTGGCTCGGCCGTTACAGTGCTTGCCTGGCATGTGGGAGGACACGGGTTTGAACTCCAGCATCACATACACAACGAAGTGTCAGAGCAACGAAGGCCACAGGAAAGACTAAATAAAACTGAATCTCTCACTGTCCCTATACCTTTTTAAAAAATAAAAATCTAGACAGGGGCTGGAGCGGTGGCTCAGTGGTTGGAACGCTTGCCTGGCATGTGCGAGGACCTGGGTTCAAACCCCAGCACCACATACACAGCTAAGTATCTTAGCGATGAAAAACTAAAGAAAGTTGTTTATTTTTCTCTCACTCTTCTCTCTTTAAAAAACAAAACAAAACAAAATAAAAAAACCCTAGATAGGGCTGGAGGGGTGGCTCAACAGTGGAGCATTTCCCTGGCATGCGTGAGGATGCGGGTTCAAACACCGGCACCACATACACAGCTAAGTGGGGGGAAAACAAAGTCCAGATGAAAAAATAAAATCAACTCTCTCTAAAAAAAAAAAAGGATGCTAGGACGACAGACACCCCTCAGTACCCCTTTCTTGGGGCCCCTCCTTTGGGAGCTCTACTCTCTATTACTGTAATAAATCCTGGTGCTTTGCTCTCACCCTTGCATTCAAGGATTTCATTCCTCGAATCCGTGCGGCCAAGAGCCTGATTGCGGAGCTCTGTGTCACACTGGGACTCTGAGCCTCCCCTAGAGCCAGGCAGAGCTGGCTTCAGACCCTGACTCTGCAGCATGCCAAATGGGTCTTCCTGACCCTCGGTTCTCTACTACAAAATGCAGCTATTAATGATATTTATTCCATAGGATCGTGGAGGGGTTAAGCAGGATAGTCTATATAGAGGGTTTAAAACAGTTCTGATGATAGCTTTTACCCCCTCCCCCTTTTAACTCTGTCATGACTTTGAAAGTGTGGTCCCCACACCTGGGCAGTTTTCTCTCTGCTTCTCCACCAGCCCATTTGGAAGATGTGGGTGGGCACCTCTTCCTCTGGGAGGTCCTCACAACCCAGGCCTGGTGAGTATCCCCCTCCTCACGGGACATGCTGCTCAGACCTGCCCCGGCATTGGTAACCTGTGTGGTGACAGCTGGTTAGGAAGTTGCTTGAGGACAGAGGCCTGGCCCATCATCTGTGTTCCCCAACCATCTTCCCCGAGTGCGTGGTCGATCTTGTTTGTGAGGTGAAGGGAAGAGGAAGGGAAAGTGTCATAAACAGCTCACAGCTCTCAGGCAGACAGATGTTCAGGGGTTGTTCCTTGTCTACCGACAGAGTGTGTGTAAAGCTGTGTCTGAACACATGTGCTTGTGTGAATGTGGGTATGAGTGTGAATATATGTGTATACAGGTTCTATAGTATGTTGGTGAACACGTGAGGGCTTGTATGAGTGGCTTTGGGTGTGTGTGTATGTAACCAAATGGAGGTCCAGGTGAGTCGGGGCTTTGTCTTGTCCCTCTGTTCCTTTTTTTTTTTTTTAAAGAGAGAGGGACAGTGAGAGAGACAGAGGAAGAGAGAAACAACTTTATTTAGTTTTTCACATGGCCTTAGTTGCTCCAACACTTAGTTGTATACGTGGTGCTGGGGTTTGAACCCAAGTCCTCATGCTTGCCAAGCAAGCGCTGAAACCACTGAGCCACTGCTCCAGCCCCTCTCTGTTCCTTTTTATGTCTTAGCGTCTGGCACTCTCGAATGAAGCTGTATGGTATAGTACGGGTACAGGCAGCATTATGGGTTTGGCCACCAGCAACGAGCTGGAGACAGACAGCATTGGTGCTTCTTTAATTTTTTTTTTTTTAAAGAGAGAAACAACTTTATTTTTTCACATGGCCTTAGTTGCTCCAACCCTCAGTTGTGTACATGGTGCTGGGGTTTGAACCCGGGTCCTCGTGCTTGCCAGGCAAGCGCCGAAACCGCTGAGCCACCGCTCCAGCCCCTCTTTCTATTTTTTTCAAAACAACCTTAACTATTTTTTCTTCTGGCCTTAGTTGAGTATGTGGTGCTGGGGTTTGAACCAGGGGCTTCACACATGCCAGGCAAGCACTGCAATCACTGAACCATTGCTCCAGTTCTCGGTGCTACTAACTTTCTGAAGGCAAATCTCCACTATATGCCTGTTTTTCATCTGTTAAATAGGAATCATTGCAGCATCTACTTTTTTGGTTTTTATTTTGTTTTGGTCCTGGGGATTGAACCTAGTGTCACTTTACCAGTAAGCTATATCCCCAGCCCTTTTCATTTTTTACTGGAGACAAGGACTCACTAAGTTCCTGAGGCTGACCTTGAACTTGCAATTCTCCTGTCTCAGCCTCCCAAGCTGCTGGAAAGGCTACTGTGTGCCACTGTGCCCTTCTCAGGATCACTTTTTAGGGAGATGAAAGAGTTTAGAATTGGGGGCTGGGCCCAATGGTTCACACTTGTAATCCCAGTGACTCAGGAGGCACAAGGATCAAAAATTCAAAGCCAGACTCAGGAATTTAGTGAGGCCCTGAGTAACTTAGTGAGAACCCTGTCTCAAAATAAAAACTAAAAAGGTCTGGGGATGTGGCTCAGTGGTTAAGCACCACTGGGTTCAACCTCCAGTAACAAGAGTTTAGATTTGTGAAGAGCATAGAAAGTACTCCGTAAGTGTTATTAGTATTATACCCAACATCCAGCTTAGACGTTGTTAGTGTCACTACCAGCAACCAGAACAGATGCTTCCCTGGACAAAGGCTCTTCAAACAAGTCAAAGACCACTTATCAGCAAGGTCCACCAAACTTCTTTGAGTATTCCTTTGTTCTCCAGGGGGAGGGAGCCAGAAAGAGCATTTCCTTTGTCTCCCAGGACAGCTGGAAGGTGTTTAGATCAGTCATCCAAATCCCACCCCTTAGGAAGGGTTTGGTCTGCCAAGGGCTGAAGCCAAAGTTGGGAAAAGGGTGCCCTCCCCTGGCAGAGTGGGGTAAAAGCGACTCTAGTCTGACAAAGACTGTGGAAGTCCAAGGTGCTATTAGGACAGGGTACAATCACGACACGGTGCTATCAGCAAAAATAGGCAGAGGAGCAGAGGGGGAAGGGAACAGCCGAATGGGGAGGGGGATCTAACAACTCCCCATCTTGGAATCCCTGCCTCTCTTCTTATCTGCTGACCTCTTCCTTCAGAAATTGTTCCAGGGACATTCCTGACGCCACCACACCCTCTTCAGACTGGGCCAGGTCCCCCGTTACAAGCTCTCAGAGCATCTATGTTCATTTTGCATTCCTCTGTGAGATTAGCATCTGAGAAATTAAGGGGAGTGGCGGCATCTCCGACCATTTCATTGCGAGGGTCCGCGGACCAGGTTCCAGCAATTGTTAGAACAAAAGGATTGTGGAAGTCCAGCAGGCTTGAGTCATAAGTGACCCTAGAGGCCATTTGGCCTCCTCAGGGAAGGCTTCAGTCCTCGGACATTAGAGACTGGCATTTAGGGAAGCCACTATCTATCTCAAAGGACACCAGGACTGTGGGCTGAAGCCAGGAGTCCTGGGCAGACATCCAGGAACATTCATTCATTCCACAAATATTGTGCGCTTTCTGTGTGCCAGATACTGAGTTGGTTACAACAGGTGGCCAAACCAGACACATTCCTGAACCTCCTGGAAGTAGTGAGACACATAACCAGACAATTTCAATATAATGAAACTAGACCTCATACATTTCATATGCATTCAGAGACACTACGCACACCCGTTTTACAGGTGGAAAGATTGAAGCGCAGAGAGAACACGCGGCTCCTGAGGAACACCGCCTCCTACTGGATGAGGACTCCTCTACGGGGAGAGGTGTGTCGGTGGTGGACGCGGGCGGCTCCTGGGACTGTCCCCTCGCCCACAGCACAGCAGTCTGGGATGGGAAGGGGAGTCTGGTTCCTAGATCTCTACGCAGTCCCTCGCCTGGTGGTGACGAGCGGGAGGACCCAGGGGGCGTTTACACTTCCGGGGGGGCCTGGAGGGGGCGTGGCGGAGGGCGGAGACACCGGATAGGGGCGGAGCATTAGGGGTCCGCCCAGAGCCGCCCAGTCCAGCCGGGTCCTCCGCCTCCACCTGGTGAGCACCCGGGCTTCGGCGGCGACCGGCTGGAGCGCGGTAGGTGGAGCCGGGTCTGCAGCGTGCGGTCCCGCAGCCAATGGGCGGGCTCCTGCCTCCTCCGCCCCTCGGCGCGGGGGTCTGCGAAAGCAAACACTGAAAGGCGGGGTACAAAGGGCGCCCCGGACCGCTGCCCGCTGCCCGGCGCTCTGCGCCCTCCGGCGGCGTCGCTGCAGCCCCGACTTGGCGAAGGGTCGTCCGACGGTTCCTCTGTCCCGGGCGGATTCTTCCCGCT
The DNA here is from genome assembly GCA_004027875.1 of Aplodontia rufa. Classification (NCBI taxonomy): domain Eukaryota; kingdom Metazoa; phylum Chordata; class Mammalia; order Rodentia; family Aplodontiidae; genus Aplodontia; species Aplodontia rufa. The sequence goes on along the minus strand of PVKS010006595.1, from coordinate 48,476 downwards.
CCCCGCCAGGAAGCTTTGCCAGCGGTTGTTCGCACTTTCCTGTGTCTCCGGTACACGAATAATGCACGCACGCAATTACACAGAGGCAAATACCTGTCTGTGTGTTCTTTTTTATTTTACACAAATAATAGCCTAATAGCATACTAGGTATAATATTCTACACGTTGTTCCCCCCTTCAAGTAACATATCCTGAAAATTGTTTCATATTGATAGCATCTTTAAAAAGGCTGCCTCAGTATTCCAGGCTGTGGACTGTACCATTAAGTTCATTATTAACAAATCTACTGAAGACTTTCAATGAAGACAATTTGACTGTTTCCATTTTTAATTTTTTTTCTTTTCTTTGGTATCGGGGATTGGCATTGGACTCAGGGCCCTGGCCTTTTTTGTTTTTTATTTTGCTAAGTTGCTTGGAATCCTACTACCTCTGTCTCCCAAGTTGCTGGGTTACAGATGTGCGTCACTGGACCTGGCCTGTAATTGTTTCTAATCATTAGATTTTTACATCATTTCACTCACGTGTGTGCACATCTTTGGGATAAATTCCTGAAAGTGGAACTGCCGGGTCAAAGGGCATGTGGATTTGTAATCTTGTTAGCTATTACTAGACTGTTGTTTTAGGAAAGTTTTCCAAATGCCTTGTCTGAGGGGGCTTGTTTTCCCACAGCCTCACCAACAAAGTATATGGTCACATTTTTTATTCTTCTAATAGCAAACTTAAAAAGAAAATAGATCATTCCCTTCCCCAGATCACAAGCGGAACCTAGATTTTCAACCCCATGTTGCACTCCTTCCCCTCAAGTTTCTGTCATTGTTTCTTTTCCAAAAAATAATGATAAAAGGGTAAAACAAACAAGAAGTATTAGCAATCCTAAACGTGTATTCACAAAACAATAGAGTTACAAAATATGTGAAGACAATAGATGCAAAAAAAAGTAAACAAATCCACAGTTACAGTCGAGGCTTCAACACCCAATCATCAACTGAGAGAACAATTAGACAGGAAATCAAGACGGATACAGAAGAACTCAACAACACCATTGAGTAACAATATGTAATTGCCTCCACCCAACAACAGCAGAATACACATTTGTTTCAAGTGCTTGAAAAACATATACCAAGATTGACCACATCCTGGGTCATAAAACGAATTCTAACAAATTGAAAAGAATTGAAATCACACAGAATGTGTCCTTTGACCACAATGGAATCAAACTAGAAATTAATAACAAAAAGATAATGGGAAAATCTCCAAACCCTTGGAAATTAATCAGCAGATTTCTGATCTTTTTGTTTTTTGTTTTTGGTACTGGGGATTGAACCCAGGGGCATTTTACCACTGAGTCACATCCCAGCCCTTTTTATTTTTTTTTATTTTGAGACAAGGTCCTGCTAAGTTGCTTAGGGCTAAGTTGCCAAGGCTGGCCTCCAATTTGCATCCTCCTACCTCACTGGTATTACAGACTAAATAACACATTTCTAAAGTTGATAGGTCAAACAGGAATTCTCAAGAAAAATAAAAAAAAATTGAACTAAATGAAAATAGAAACAAAACATATTAAAATTTGTGCCAAAGCTGTGCTGACGGGAAAATTGTAATACTAAATGTACACGTTAGAGAAGAAGAAAAGTGTGGGGCTTTAGCACAGTCCCAGAGTGCTGCCTATCAGTGCAAGGCCCTGGATTCAATCCAGGGAAGAAAGGAAGAAAAGAAGGAAGGGAAAAGAAAGAAAACCATTCTGCACAAATGAAGAAAGAAAACCAATCAGCACAAAGCAAGAAGAAGGAAGGAAATAATAAAGAGCAGAAAGCTATGAAATTGAAAACAAAAATAACAGAGAAATTCAATGAAACAAAGAGCCAGTTCTTTGGAAAGATCAATAAAGTTGACAACAAAAAGAGAAAAGATACAAATTACCAATATCAGGAACAAAACAGAGATATCACCTGCAGACCTGCAAATATCAAAAGAACACAAGGGCCTGGCTATGGTGATCCAAGCCAGTTACCCTGAAGACTCGGGAGGGTAAGGCAAGAGGATCACAAGTTCAAGGCCAGCTTGAACAACTTAGCAAGATCCTGTTTCTAAAAAAGAAAAAAAAAAATGTCAGAGGAGTAGCTCAGTAGTAGAGTGCCCCTCCATTCCAACCCCAGTATCACACATGCAGAATTAAAAAAAATAATAACAGAACCACCACAAACAACTTTATGCACATAAATCTGATAACTTCAACAAAATGAAGCTGGGCACAGTGGCACACACCTGTAATCCCAGCAGCTTGGGGGGCTGAGATAGGAGGATTGCAAGTTCAAAGCCAGGCTCAGCAACTTAGCAAGACCTTGTCTCAAAATAAAAAGCAAGGGGCTGGAGCTGTGGCTCAGCAGTTGGACCACTTGCCTGGCATGTGCGAGGACCCAGGTTCGAACCCCAGCACCACATACACAACTAAGTGTTGGAAAAACAAAGGCCAGATGAAAAAATAAATAAAATTGATTCTCTTTTTCTATCTCACTCTCTTTAAAAAACCAAAACAAAACAAAACAAAAAGGGCTGGGATGTAGCTCAGTGGCAAAGTACTCTGGGGTAAATCTTCAGTACAAAAAACAAAACATAATAAAACAAACAAACAAAAACTCCTGGAAAAAACACAAACTACTACTGTAACTCACAGGATGACATAGATAATTTAAGTAATTCCATAATTATTAAGGAAACAAGCTTCATAACTTAAAACACTTCCAGAGGCTGGAGCAGTGGCTTAATGGTTACAGTGCTTGCCCAGTATGAGCAAGAATATGGGTTCGAACCCCAGTACCCACATACACAACATGGCAATGAAAGCCATGTGAAAAACTCAATAAAAATTGATTCTCCTTTCTCTCTTTAAAAAAACAAAGCAAAAAAACACTTCCAGAAAGAAATGTCCAGGCCCAGAAAATTTCGCTGGAGAATTCTATCAAAGATTTATACAAGTTCTGTGCAGTCTCTTCTAGAAAATAGAAAAAAAGAGAATTGTATAACATAGTCAAGTGAGATTTATTTCAAGGATGCAAGTCCTAGATTTATAAACTTTTTTCTTTTCTTTCCTTTTTTTTTTTTTTGTAGTGGGGATAGAATCCAAGGGTGCTCTACCACTAAGATACATCTGCAGAACTTTTTATTTTTTATTTTGAGACATGGTCTCCCTAAGTTGCTGAGGCTGGCCTTGAACTTGCAATCCTCCTACCTCAGCCTCCTGAGTCATTGGGATTACAGGTGTATGCCAATGTTCCTAGCTGGTTTAATGTTTTAAAACCAATCAATATAATTCTTCTAAAGAAGAAAAAGATCATAAAAAAAGTACATGACAATTCAATACTTACTTGTGATTTTAAAAAAACCAACCAGTAACTCAGTAGTAGTAAAGTGTCCCTGGGTTCCCCATTTTTGGAAAAAAATGTAAAAAAGAATATGGCTAACTTCTTTTTTTTTGTACTGGGGATTGAACCCATAGGCACTCAGTCACTGAGCCACATCCCCAGCCATGCCCCCCCTTTTCAGGACAATGCCAGAAGTTCAATTTTTAAATTTTATTTATTCATTTATTTATTTAGTGGTGGTAGGGATTGAACCCAGGGCCTGATGTATGCTGGGCAAACATTCTGCCACTGAGCCATATCCCCAACCAGCCCCTTAGCCCTTTTTTATTCTTTTGAGACATGGTCTCACTAAATTGCTTAGGGCCTCATTAAGTTGCTGATGCTGGCTTTGATCTTTTGATCCTCCTGCCTCAGCCTCCTGAGCTGCTGGAATTACAGGTGTGCACAGGCTAACATATTATCTTTTTTTTTCCTTTTTCTTTCTTTGTTTTTGTACCAGCAATTGAACCCAGGGGCACTTAAGCACTGAGTCACATTTCCAGCCCTTTTTATTTTTTACTTTGAGGCAGGGTCTCAGTAAGTTGCTTAGGGCCTCACTAAATTGCTGAGGCTGGCTTTGAACTTGAGATCCTCCTGCCTCAGTCACCCGAGTACTGGGAATATAGGCATGTGCCACTCTTCCTGGCTCCTCAATGCAAGATATATATATATATATATATATATATATATATATATATATATATATATACATACATACATAATTTTCAGTCAAAATTATACTGAAGTTTGTAAGAAAAGGCAAAGGAACTAGGGTAGCTAAAAACAATTTCAAAAAAGAAGAAGAAAGTGGTAAGAATCACTCTATCTGATTTCACTCTATCTGATTTTAAGACTTAGTTACAGTAATCAAGACTGTGTTATTAGCATATACATAAAGGGGCAGATCAGAATAGAGAACTCAGAAATACACCCAAATAAGTGTACTAAATTGATTTTTGACAAAGATTCAAAAGTGATTTAATGGCAGAAAGATAATTTTTTCAACAAATAATGTTGGAACAATTAACACTCTTGTTTTTGTTTGTTTGTTTGTTTTTTTCAGGGCTGAGGACCAAACTCAGGGCCTTGCACGTGCTAGGCAAGTGCTCTGCCACTGAGCTAAATCCCCAACCCACAATTAACACTCTTGGCAAGAACAAAAACAAAACAAAAAACCTCAAGCCAAACTGCATACTTTACATGAAAGTTTAACTCAAAATAAATCATGGACTTAAATATAAACTATAAGACTACAGAAGTTTTAGAAAACATCATAGGGGAAAATCTCCAGTATCGAGAAGTAGGCAAAGAATATGTCGATTTGAGTTCTTAGACTTAACGAGATCTATAAAAGGGAAAATTGATAAATTGGAAGTACATGAAAATTAAAGACTGGCTCTGCAAAAGACCCTGATAAGAGGACAAAAAGAAGCTACTGTCAGGGAGAAAATCTTTGCAAACCAATTTATATGACTTACAAAGAACTCTTTTCATGTGGCTTTCATTGCTCTGACTCCATTGTGTATGTGATGCTGGGGCTCAAACCTGCGTTCTTGTGCCTGGCAGGCAAGTGCTGCAACCTCCAGGCAAGTGCTACAACCTCTAAGCAACTGCTCCAGCCCTACAAAGAACTCTTCAAACTAAAAAAAAAAATCTAAAAAAAACAATTTAATCAGAAAATGAGCAGAAGACATGAACAAGACATCACATCAAAGAGGATATAAGGGGGACAGGGGACAGAGTTTACTGCTCAGAGCACCTCCCTGACATGTGTGAGGCCCTGTTTCTTCCCAGCACTGCAAACTGCAAACTGAAAGTTGAAACACGCACACACGCAACACAAAAAACGAGCAGCAGATCAAAACAAGATAGATAAAAAACTGAGCTCTGTGGTGCATGGCTATAATCCTAGTGCTTTGGGAGGCCGAGGCAGTGAGGCAGGAGGATCTTAAGTTCAAAACCAGCCTCAGCAACTTAGTAAGGTCCTAAAGAACTTAGTGAGAACTTGTCTCAAAACAAAAATAAAACTGGCTGGGGATGTGGGTCAGTGGTTAAGTGCCCCTAGGTTCAATCCCTAGTACCAAGAAAAAATAAATAATAATAATGATAATAATAATAATAATAATTAAAAAATTAAAAAAGGGAGGCGGGAGCAGATGGCTGGAATGTGAATAGTGGCTCAGCAATTAGAGAATTATAGTGCTTGCCTGGGCATTACAAGGACCCTGGCCCACCCTCTCTTCTTGTTATTTTTTTTTTTTTATTTAAAGAGAGAGTGAGAGACAGTGAGAGGGAGGGAGAAAGAGAGAATCAATTTTATTTAGTTTTTCATCTGGTTTTCATTACTCTGACACTTAGTTGTGTATGTGCTGGGGTTTGAACCCAAGTCCTTGTGCACACCAGGCAAGCACTGTAACAGCTGAGCCACTGCTCTAGCCACCCCCCTCTTTTTTTTTTCTCAAAGAGAGAGGGACAGTGAGAGAGAGAGAGAGAGAGAGAGAATCAGTTTCATTCAGTTTTTCACATGGCCTTTGTTGCTCTAAGACTTTGTTGTGTACCTGGTGCTGGGGTTTGAACTCGTGTACTCAGGCATGCCAGGTAAGCGTTGAAACTGCCAAGCCACTTCTCTAGCCCCTCTCTCTCACTTAAAGAAAAAATAAAAATAAAAGGAAAGAACAAAGAAAAGGATACACAAATGGCAAACACATGAATAATGTCCAACATCACCAGCCATCAGGGAAATGCAAATTATACACCTATTTGAATAGCTAAAATTTTAAACAGTAGGGACAAAACCAAGTACTTGCAAGGATGTGAAAAAATCGTATCACTCATACATTGCTGATGGGTATATAATGTGACACAGCAGGCTCTCTAGAAAATAGTTTATTCTTTTTTTTTTTTTGAGAAAGGGACAGTGACAGAGAAAGACAGTCAATTTTTATTTAGTTTTTCATGTGGTTTTCGTTGCTTCGACACTTCACTGTGTATGTGGTACTGGGGTTCAAACCTGCATCCTCATGTATGTCAGGCAAGTGCTGTAACCACTGAGCCACCACTCCAACCTAACAGTTTATTCTTTTTTTTTTTTAAAGAGAGAGGAACAGTGAGAGAGAGAAAGAGAGAGAGAATCAATTTTATTTAGTTTTTCATGTGGTTTTCATTGTTGTGACACATAGTTGTGTACATGGTGCTGGGGTTTGAACCCGTGGACTCATGCGTGCAAGACAGGCATTGTAACCGCTGAGCCACTGCTCCAGCCCCATTATTCTTATAAAACTAAATATGCAATGATAAATCTGGAATTGCATTACTGAGCATTTTGTCTCTGAAAACTGCTAACTTCTGTTCATATAAAAATCTTCACGTAGGGTTGGAGGTGTGGCTCAGTGGTAGAGTATTTAACTGGCATGTGTATGGTGTGTATGGCCATAGGTTCCATCTCCAGCACCAAAAAGAAAAAAGAAAAATCTGGACACAAATGTCTATAAAAACTTTATCTGATGTCTTTCTTTCTTTTTATTTTTTTGGCAGTACTGGGGTTGAGCCAGGTGTTCTATCACTAAACTACATCCCCAGCCCTTTTTATCTTTTAAGACAGGGTCTCACTAAGTTGCATAGGATCTTGCTAAGTTTGCTGAGGCTGGCCTCAAATTTGTGGTTCTTCTGCTTCAGCCTCACAACCTGTTGGGATTACAGGCGTGTACCACCACGTCTGGTTTATTTTTTGTTTTGAGACAGGGTTTCACTAAGTTGCTGAGGCCTCAAACTTGTGATCCTCTGACCTCAGCCTCTCAAGTTGCTGGGGCTACGGTAGTGTGCCATTGTGCTTGGCCCCAGATGTCTTTTACCGGGCGAATGGTTAAGCAATTGGTGCATTTATACCATGGATTACTGTTCGGTGTGGAAAAGGGATATCTATTTTTTTTTTTTTTTTAGTGAGAGAGACAGAGAAAGTGAGAAACAACTTTAGTTTTTCACATGGCCTTAGTTGTTCCAACACTTAGTTGTGTACGTGGTGCTGGGGTTTGAACCTGGGTCCTCGTGCATGCCAGGCAAGCATTGAAACCGCTGAGCCACCGCTCCAGCTCCCAAGGGATATCTATTGATAAAAGTCGTAATCTGCAGAACTCTCCCGAGAAGAATGCTAAGTGATAAAAGCCAATCCCAATAATATACATAGTGCATGGTTCCATTTATATTACATTCTTTAGTCTTTTCTTTTTCTTTTTGGCAGTTAGGGATGGAGTCCATGGCTTCAAGCATGCTACGTAGGTGGTCTAACACCAAGCTACATTCCCCAGCTCATTATACATTCTCAAAATAACAGAATTATGGGAATGAATCATAGATTAGTGGTTGCCAGGGGTTCGTGAAGGACTGGGATTTATAACTGGCTATAAAACGGCAACAGAGAGAACTTTATAATGATGAATTATTTTGTATCTCAACTGTATCATTGTCAATCATCTGGTTATGATATCATTTTGCAAGGTGTCACCATTTTAGAATAAAAATGAAGAGAAATAGAAGATCTAATATTTTCCCACTGTGCATTGATGGATGGTTTTGTGGCAAATATGTACCTCTCTTTATAGATGTTGTGTTAAGCACTGGAAAACCAGTGAATATGTAGGTTTAAGCAAGGGGAAAATACAGACTTGTGCTTTTGAAAGACTACTCTGGCTATAGGGATGGGCCAGAGTCAGGCTTCATGCTTGGGGGCCAGTGAGATGCAGGACAGATCTGAGAGTTTTTCTGATGATTAAATGGGCAGAGAGAAGTGACAGTCAGTTAATGAAGTGAAGCACACAGCAGTAGTGAACAGGATCAGCGTGCTATGTCCATCTCGTCCATGCACCGTTTTCCTCAAGGTCTAGCCCACGCAGTTAAGCAAAAGAAAATAAAGGTGTCTGAATTGGAAACTAAGAAACAAAATTCATTACTCACAGATGATATGACTGTAAACATACTCAATACCAAAGAATTTAAAGATAAGTAAAAGACCATCAGGGCTGCCAAATAGGTTAATCTTCTAAAAAAATAGGTTAATCTACTAAAAGCAGTTTATTTCTATACATCTGTAACAAATATTTAAAAATGAAAAATTTAAAAAGGTTAAGTTTAAAACAACACAGGTGACTGGGGCACAGTGGTACAGCACTTACCTAGCATGTGTGAGGCCCTGGGTTGAATCCCCAGAACCTTAAAAAAAAAAAAAAAAAAGAAGATAACAAAAATCACCAAGAAATAATTAAAAAAAAATAAATACAGATGTTTGTTTGCTTGCAAGGTTGAGGATCAAGCTCAGAGCCTTGCTCATGCTAGGCAAGGGCTCTACCACTGTGGTACATCCCCAGCCCCAAATATAGAAAAAAATTTTTTTTCTGGTACTAGGGATTGAATTCAGGGGCACTTAACCACTGAGCCACATCCCCAGCCTGTTTTATTTTTTATTTTGAGATAGGGTCTCACTAAGTTGCTTAGGGCCTTGCTGTTACTGAGGCTGGCTTTGAACTTTCAATCTCCCTGCTTCAGCCTCCCAAGTCTCTGGGATTACAGGTATGTGCCACCACACCTGGCCTCCACTAACTTTTTTTTTTTTTAAAGACAGAGGTACAGTGAGAGAGACAGAGAAAGAGAGAAACAACTTTATTTAGTTTTTCACATGGCCTTAGTTGCTCCAACTTAGTTGTGTACATGGTGCTGGGGTTTGAACTGGGACCTCATGCTTGCCAGGCAAGCGCCGAAACCACTGAGCCACCGATCCAGCCCCTCCAGCTAACTTTTAAAGGGAAAGATTGGTATATTAAAATTAAGACTTTCTATTCTTCAAAGAACAGCATAGAAGCCAGGTGTGGTAGCACATGCCTGTAATCCCAGCCACTCAGGAAGCATAGGCAGGAGGATCCCAAATTCAAGGCCAGCTTTGGCTACATAGTTAAACACTCTCAAAATAAAAGATAAAAAAAGGTTTGGGAATGTAATTCAGTGGCAGAGCACTTGGTTCAATCCTCCATATTTCAGAAACCAAAAGACAAAACAAAACAGCCCAGGAAGGGTGAGAAGACAAATCACAAGCCTGGAGAAGATTTCTGCAAACCGTATAATTAGAGAGAAATTAGTCTGCAGAATATGTAAAGAATTCCTAGTAATTGAAAAAAAATCATCTATTGTAAACAGATAAATGATTTGAATGGAACTTTTACATAGAAGTTCAAATTGATTATAAAATGAATAGATTCTCAACCGCATGAGTAGTCAAAGAAATGCAAATTAAAACCACAATGAAATACCATCTCTCACCCACCAGAAGGGCATAGAATAAAATTTTGATAATAGGAAGAGCAGGTGAGAACATAGAACAAGAACTTTTATCCACTGATAGAGGAGGGAGTTTAAACTGATGCCAGTTTGGGAAACAGCTTCATGTTATCTAGTAAAGTTGGACATGTTCATTTAACTCCTAGAGATATATACACACAAGAAAGTTAGCATTGTTGTAGCAAATAACTGGAACAACCCAAAGTCCATCAATAATAGAATGAATAAATTGTGATACACAGAGATAGAAATAAATGAGTCACAGCTACAACATCTATATGATTGACCCTCAAAAACAATGTTGAGGGGCTGGAGAGATTTGCTCAGTGGTAGACCACTGACCTGGCTTGCATGAGGACACCACATACACAACAAAGTGGAGGAAAAACAGTAACAAAACACATGAAAAAATAAAAAAAAAATTGACCCTCTCTTTCTCTGTCTTAAAAAAAAACCAATGTTGAGAAAGAAAAGCACATTATATAAGAATATATACAGTATAATTTTATTCATCCAAAGACAAAAAATTAGTATGAAATAATGTATTGTTTAGGGATAGTCATGTATCTAGTAAAACTCATTATGAAATAAAAAATTATAGAGGAAGGAGATGTGATTGAGAAGGGACACAGGTAGCTTCCGGGATAAGGAAGTGTTTTATTCCATGGACACACAGATCAACTGGATGGAAGTCATCACAACTGCCATAAGCTCAGGTGACATGGCCCAGGAAGGGGTAAAAGCAACATTATGCTGGGTGCAGTGGTGTACATCTGTAGTCCCAGCTACTCAGGAGGCTGAGACAAGACAGGAGGATTGCTTGAGTCTAGGAGTTTTGAGACCAGTCTGGGCAACATAGTGAGGCCCTGTCTCAAACAAAACAAAACCCCAAATCATCAACCATTGAAGGTGCCAGAGGAGAAGGAAGAGGAAGTTGCTGCTAAGGCCCGAGAAAGAGAAAGCATGGTGTGAGGACAGTAAAGTAAGAAGTGGGTTGGGATGCAGGCTGAGGTTAGATTCGGCCAGGTTCCCCAATAACCTTGGCTGAAGCAGTTTCATACCAGATCTGGGGCTGGAGGCCACATTCAGCTTAAGATTGAATGGGATATGAAGGAGTGCCAATCTAGAGTAGGGACAACTCTGAAAAAGTTTGAGAAGATGAGGAAAAAGGTGGGGGTAGAAGTAGGAAGAATGGAGATGGGGCAAGAGTGGCCTGGGAAATTTTCTCTCTCTCTCTCTCTCTTTTGTATTAGAGATTGAATCCAGGAGAACTTTACCACTGAGCTACATCCCAGCCCCTTTTTATTTTTTATATTGAGACAGGGTCTTGCTAAGTTGCTTAAGTCCTCACCAGGTTGAATTAAAAAAAAATTTTTTTTTCTTTTAAAGAGAGGGAGACAGTGAGAGAAAGAATCAACCAATTTTATTTATATTTTCATCTGGCCTTTGTTTCTATGACACTTAGTTGTGTATGTGGTGATGGGATTCCACCCAGGTCCTTGCAGGTGCCTGGCTGGCAAGGGCTGGAACTGCTGAGCTTACCTGGAATTTGTGATCCTCCTGCCTCAGCCTCCCAAATCACTGGCTTGTGCCACCGGACCTGTTGGGAAAATTTCTTTTCTTTTCTTTCTTTTTTTTTTTTCCTAAAGAGAGAGAGAGAGAAAGAGAGAATTAACTTTATTTAGTTTTTCATTGCTCTTGCACTTAGTTGTGTATGTGGTTTGAATCTGGGTCCTTGCACATGCTAGGCAAATGCGATAGCACTGAACCACCACTCCAGTCCCGCGGGAGAATTTCTTCATAGTTCTTAAAAGATCTTCAGGTGGGGACTTAAAATAAATAAAACTGATTTTCTTTCTCTTAAAAAAAAAAAAAAGAAAAGAAAGAAAAAGAAAACTTCAAGTGGCCAATTAAAAAAAAAGTATATTTTCACACCCAAAAGTTTCAACAAATATTTGTCAATGACAAATAGTAACAGGGATGTAGAGTAACCAGCCTTCCCGAACACTGGAAGGGTAAATTATAAAACCACCTTGGAAAGCAATGGGCAATATCTAGGAAAGCTCAAGATGCACAGATATTCCATTCCTAGGAACTTATGCCCCAAAGAAACCCACTCGTGGACAACAGAGGCATTTCAAAGGTTTGCTTGGTTTTGACATCGGATACGCTGGCTGAACGAATGAGACCAAAACAGTGCTTGGCTGACTCTCAGGCTGCTCTCCTTGGTGCCAGAGGTCCGAAGGTCCCAGGGCCGCACGGATTAAAAGGGGCACTGTCGTCGGCAGGGGTCGAAGTCCGCCTCGGCCCCGCCCCCGTGCCCTGGGCCCCGCCCCGGATGGCTCAGCCCTCGGGACTCATGAATATGCAAGCGCGGAAGGTATTTAACGACGACGGCGCCACGCGCAGCTCCTTCACGCGCGCCGCCCGCTGGGTGCCGGTCCCCAGCCCGAGGCCCAGCCCCCTTTGCCCGTGTCCGTCACTCTGAGCGGAAGCGCTGCCAGCATGTCTGACAAACTGCCCTACAAAGTCGGTGAGTTCCCGGACGTGCAGCCTGCCGCGGCTTCTCTGCGCGCACCGAGGCGTCGTCCCGCACGGCGGCCGCCGGGCTGACTCGGGGGCGCGGCTGGGGCGGCCGCCCCGGGGTCGTCCAGAAGCCCCTGGAGTCGCAGGCTGGCGCGCTCCTGGCCGCGCGGGGCCGCCTGGGGGCTGGAGTTCCGGCGCCGCGGCGAGCCGGGCTCGGGAGGCAGCTTCTGACTACAAGTCCCGGCATGCCCTGCGACGCCTCGCGGGCTCCGAGCCGCGATCCGGCGGCGTGCTGCGCTCCCAGCGCGGGGGCGGGCGCGGATGAGCACCTGGCCGCGGCGCGGCACGTGTGGCCCCAGCTGGAACCTGCCCTAGGGACCCAGGCCCTGCCCGCTGCCAACCGGGTGGTCCCAGGCAGGCGCTCACTCTTCTCTGGGCCTCCTATGGGGAAGGCGAGGGGAGAGAGGCCTGGAAAGAGGCCGGGACTGGTCCGCGCAGCAGGGACTTTGGGCTGGTTACTCAGCCTGTAGGGTCACCCACTTGCCCAGCAGGGACCATCGTGCAGAGAATCACGAATAAAATTTGGAGAGTTTGGAAAAATCCCTGATGTTCTACGGATGGAAGGCCGACTAAACGTTCATTGAGCGTTTAACTGTGGCATGGGCACTGCCTTCTAATTTATTGTAGATTAAATCGTTTTATTTTACAGTTCTCAAGGTGAGGGATTGTTCTTGTTTTACCCTGAATTCTAAGATACAGGGGTCCGTTGCCCACAGTCTTACAGCTGGGAAGTGGTGGTGTAGGATTTGGACCCAGGGTGCCTAGATCTCTGAGCCCACACTTCACCATTTATATAAGTTGGACACACTTGGGACAACCCTCATACATTTTCAGCAGTAACCTGTTCAGGCGGTTAGCAGCTTTTAAGGTAACTCTAAGACACCATTAACCAGGTGCCCTAGAGCACGCTAGTAATCCCAGCGGTTTGGGAGGCTGAGACAGGAGGATTACAGGGCCAGCAATTTATTGAGGCTGTAAGCACTTTATTGAGACCCTGTCTCTAAATAAATAAATAAATAAATAAATAAATAAAGGATAGATAGATAGAAGAAAAGAAAGTTGGGGATGTTGCTCAGGGGTAAAATTGCCCCTGGGTTAAATCCCCCCTTGTACTGCCCTCCCCCCCAAGACACTAAAATTTGTATCTAGTGATTTGTGTATGTGTACACAATCTTTTTAGAAATGAACATTAATCCCATTTTTTTTTTTTTAAGAGAGAGGGACAGTGAGAGAATTTTTATTTTGTTTTTCATGTGGTTTTTCTTTGCCCTGAGGCCATTATGTACATGGTACTGGGGTTTGAGCTCCTGTACTCAAGCAAATGCAAGCCAGGCAAGCGCCATAATTGCTGAGCCCCTGCTCCAGCCCCAGCTTGTTTCTTTTGATAGGTGTTCTTGTTCCCCAGGGCCCCAAAAGCCCCATAGGTTGGCACATCAGCACCTTCTGTATGGTTGGAGTTGAGGGTCCCTTGGAAAACTCTGGGGTTGGCACAGCTGCCACGAGGGCATTGAAAATTCTTTTCAGCTGGACAGTCAGGAGGTAGTGAAGGGAGTAGAGCTCAGCAGGATAGCACAGAACCCATTGTGCCCTAATGGGGGGTCTTGTGAAAGGTCCAGTTCTGCCTGGCCAGCAGATCTGCCTCCCCCACTGCCTGGCTATGGAAAATGGGTCAAACCCTTGTCTGGGTCCTTTCCTCAGGGATAAAGGAAAGAAATTGGACTAGGTTCAGATTTGTTTATTTTTGCCACCCCTGTCCAGTGTCGACTCCCCTCTCATAGGTCTTCTCTCATTCATTCTAATAATAGATAAACATTTGTTGACCCCCCTTCTCTGTGCCAGCTTCTGCTGGGCACTGAAAATGCAAAGGTGACCCAAGGACACATGGGATGGACATGCATACAGATAATGCAATGTTGTCACCATTTTATCAGAGGTGATCTGCCACTTCTCTTTCTGCACAGCCACCACCCCAGTTCTGGTCTCCCCTCTCACAGGTCTCTCTCTAGGTTTCTTGCTCCACAGATCCATGCAGCAGCCATTGAATGGGGTCTTTTCAAAAGTAAAATCTGGTCTTTGATATGCTCCTTTAAACTTTGTGGGTGTCCTACCTCTGTTTGCGTCACCCCTGCTCACTTTCTGTTCTTCTAGCAGGAATTTACCACGTTCTTTCCTGTTTCCAGGTCTTTTTGAGCCCCTGAGTACTGAGTGCATCAGTGCTTAGGGAGCGGCTTTCCAGGCTAACAACTGCTCTGATTAAAGCCCCAACGTGGGAATGAGTTTAGTTTGTCTGAAGACAGAAAGTCTGTGGCTGAGCAGCTAGTAAAGGGGAGAGGAGGGTGGTGGTGTGGGAGAGGGACAGAGAGGGCCCTGAAGGCCAGGTGAGAAGCTGGGATTTCATTCATAGGTTGGGGAAGTCGTCAGAGGTTTTTGTTTTTATTGTTTACTTTACTGGACTAGTAGAGATCATATAACTTAACTTTCTGTAACCTTCCCTCTTGGCTGCTGTGGGGAGCAGGGTGTGGGAGCAGGGCAGCCATGAAGAGGCTCTTCGGCATCCAGCTGGGAAGTGGCATTTTATGTTTTATTTTTATTTTTAAAGAAAGGAGAAGGACTGGAGAAAGGGAATATGGGGGAATCATCTCGGAAGGAGATCGCTGTCCTCCACAAGATATCCATTTAGCTCAGGAGTTCTTCTGAGGGAATCAACAACAGGGGGAACCCAAGCTGGGCAACCATGATGTGGCATTAGCCCTGGATAACTAAGTATATATACATTGGTTCTTGAATGTTTGATAATGTTTCCCCCTCAATTGTGTCTCTATATCCATCTAATAAAAAAAAAAGTTAAATGAATACTTCCTAAAAAAAAGGGAGAGGGGCTGGCGGGGTGGCTCAGTGGTTGCGGCACTTGCCTGGCATGGGGGAGAACCTGGGTTGGAACCCCAGCACCGTTCCACGATGAAGTGTTGGAGCTACATAAGCCACATGAAAAACTAAATAGGATTGATTCTTTCTAATTGCCCCTCTCTCTCTTAAAAAAAAAAAATTCAAGAGGGAGAGATGAAAGAGAATCAACTTTATTTTTCCATCTGGCCTTTGTTTCTCCAGCACTTAGTTGTGTATGTGGTGTGGGTTTCGAACCCAGGTCCTCATGCAAGCTAGGCAAGTGTGATACCACTGAGCCACCACTCCAGCCCAAGAAGTGGCATTTTAAACAGGGTTGTGGTTGGGTTGCCTATGTATTTGAGATGTTGAGCCCAAAACATGCTGATGGAGGTGAAAATGGAAATGAGAGATCCGGAAATCTTTGGCCACAGTGCCTGGCTGACTGGAGGTTTCATTTCCTAAAATGGGAAGATTGAGGGTGTGTGGCCAAGGAGCTGTGAGGGCTCACACTTGATACATAATAGATCCAGTTAGACATCCAAGTGAAAGGTGCTGAATAGGCAGTTGGATTATATGCGTTTCGAGTTCAGGGGAGAAGTTTGGGCTGGAGATGAATACCTGGGAGTCATTATCATAGAGAAGGCATTCAAAACCATAGGGCTACAAGAGTTCATCTGGCAAGAGAAAGAGGGAGGTGATGGAGCCCTGAGAGCTTCCAAATATTTGAGACTGTTAGTTGAAGAAAGGCCTGGAAGGAGGAGGAAAAGCTGAAGGGCAGAGCTAGAAGCCAAGTAAGGAAAGGGTTTCAGGAAGGAATAATTTACAGGGTCACTGCTACTGGAGAAATATGAAAATATCTAGATTGTGGGGATCAGATTGATCTTTGGACACCTCTTTTGGGTGGAGCCCTGGGGATTGAACTCTGGGGCACTTTACCAATGGGCTCCATCTCCCAAACATGTGCACGCACACACACACACACACACACGCAGATGCACACGTGCACACATGTTTTTTTTTAAATTTTGCGACAGGCCTGCCAAGTTGCCAAGGCAGCCCTCAAACTTCGGAATCCTTGTCTCAGCCTTCTGAGTTTCTGAGATTACACACCTTGCTGCCAGACACCTTGAGAAGGGCAGTTTCCATACAGTGTTGAGGTCCTGAAGGAGGACAGAAAATATGGGATTGGGGCAGCTTGTCCGTTGTAACAGAAAAGGATGACCAGTCTCTAACTCCAGATGAGAACAGTGGTTTCCACGGAGGAAAACTAGCATGGTCCTAAATTCTTAATGAATTGTGAAATAAGGTTGTCAGTTAATGAGGAGAACCGGGGGAGATTTGTAAGCATGACAGGGGGTTCTTTTTTTTTTTAAAATGAGACAGAGAGAATCAATTTTATTGTAGTTTTTCATGTGGGTTTCGTTGCTCTGACACTTCATTGTATATATGGTGCTCGAGTCCAAACCTGCATCCTTGTGCATGCCAGGGAAGTGCTGTAACTGCTGAGCCACTACTCCAGCCTGACAAGGGGCTCTTATCAGGGACGTTTGCACACATTAACCGAGGGATTTGACCTAGTGTATGACCTTGGGAATGTGCCAGTGTGGCAGGGGAGGTGAGGGTGAGATGATTAGGGAACAGTACTGTATTGAGACAGTGAGAGAACTTATAATAATATCCTTTTCTGCTTGAGAATTCAGACGAATTTGAAACATTTGAGGTGTCAGCTAAAGAACAAAAATATGCTTTTTCTTGCTAGTAACAGAAGCTTAGTGTAAAAGCCAAGTGATCTCCTAACTGAACCCTGGTTATCCACCAGTTGGTCAAGGCGGCCGAGAACACCCATTTCCTGCTGTTGGGCAGATAGGTACTTGCTTGCAGAAGGAAGGAGAGCCAAACTGAGCCTGCCCAGTTTATCCTCTCACTTTTACTAATCAGAAAAACCAGTCCATCTCCCCTGGGACAGAGAATGTCATTTATACTGATGAGGTCCTTACATGTGGAAAGAAAGGTCAGGAGCGGAGAGGAAGCATTTTCATATCACCAAGGAGATCAAGGCACTATGTCTGGTCCAAGGCATCGGATAATATTTCTGAGTGTTGAATCACCAGAAGTCATGACTTGGAGAGGAAGATGGAGCTAAAATTTTTGGGGAATGAGTGACCTGGAGGTTGATAGTGTCAGCAGAAAGGCAGGGCAGTGGGAGGTAGATGGTGGTAGCTGTTTTTTGAAGGGGTGCTTCTGTGTGGTAACTTTCAGGGACAAGGGCGATTCTTGGATTAAACGTGTTCTCTGCTGGATGGTGAGCTGCAGTTGACAGGCGCCGTGTTTGTCCCCAGGCTGCCCAGATTGCATGCATACTTACTCGGTGAGAGAGAGTGCACTGACAGCCTGCCACCGCCCAGGGTTGGCTTCATATGTGGACCGGGTCTTTACATGGTGGTCATGCTTCATGCTCAGTGGGAGGAGAAGGCTTATGAGACTCCCACTCATCTTGCCCCTGCAGCGGACATTGGCCTGGCCGCGTGGGGACGCAAGGCCCTGGACATTGCAGAGAATGAGATGCCTGGCCTGATGCACATGCGGGAGATGTACTCGGCCTCCAAGCCACTGAAGGGTGCCCGCATTGCCGGGTGCCTACACATGACTGTAGAGACTGCTGTCCTCATTGAGACTCTCGTCGCCCTAGGTGCTGAGGTGAGGCCCACTGCTCTGTGACCCTGGGTGAGTCCCTTGCCCTCTCTGGATTAAACCAGGGAAAACTGACTGTGCAGGGGTTGGGAGAAGTCCAGGTGTGGGACCTGAGCTTCTGACCGAGCTCAACACAATCTCCTGACTGAGTTCTTGTAGGAAAACCTCAATCCCAAAGTCCTATTTAGTCATCTAAGGATAGCCTTTCCCTTCCAGGGTTATGTTCCTGCACTGGACCAATCATGGGTTCCAGAAAGGTGGTGTGTTCTGATTGGTTCAGTCTGGGTCATGTGTACCAGTGATTGGCAGCTTATGCAAGATCTCAGTGAGTTCAGGAGCAGGTGGTTCCCCAAAAAGGGGCAGGGCAGTGCCTGGCAGCTAAAACCAAGACCCCAGGGCTTAGTCCTTGGACCTCTTCTTTGGTACTGGGGATTAAACCCCAGGGGTGCTTAACTACTAAGCCACATCCCCATCCCTTTTTTATTTTTTATTTTGAGGCAGGGTCTTGCTAAGTTGTTTAGGGCCTCACTGAGTTGCTGAGGCCAGCCTTGAACTTGCTATCCTCCTGTCTCAGCCTCCCAAACTGCTGGGATTAAGGCGTGTGCCCCACACCCTGCTACCTCTTTTTTTTTTTAAGAATTTTATTTATTTTTTTCATCTGGCCTTTGTTTTTCTGACACTTAGTTGTGTATGTGGTGCTGGGGTTTGAACCCAGGTCCTTGTGCATGCCAGGCAAGCACTCCAATCTCTGAGCCACCACTCTAGCCCCTCTTTTTTGTTCTTAACAGTCTCTTGGTGGTTGGATTTTATGGCTTTAAATGCCATCTATATGGTGATGACTCCCAAATACCTGTGTTAGGCTGAACTTCTGAAATTCCAGGCTTGTATGTTCTGGTTCTGATATGTCCTCTCCCCTTGGACATCAAGAACACATCTCAAACTGAAACTCATGACTTGTAGCCCCCTCCTCTTCTCGAAGCCTTCCACACTTCAGTAAATGGAAATTCTAGCCACCCAGATTCTTTGAGTTCAAGAAACCTAGAGGCTTGGACCGCTTATCACTTCCACTCTTCATCAGCAGCTTCTTCACTTGTCTCCTTGTTTCAGTCCTTTCCCCTGTACACAGTACCAGAGTGATATTTTAAAACCCGAGCCGGATCTGGTGGCTCTCACCTGCTCTCCCGGAGTGCCCTGCCTATGGTTGTGGGACTGGCTGGGCCTTGGTCTCTAGTCCTCATGCTTAGTTCTAGTGACCCTGGTGCTTTTGAGCCGTCGGTGACCAACATTCTCGTTCTGCTGAGCCTTCAGGTGCGGTGGGCCAGCTGCAACATCTTCTCCACTCAGGACCATGCAGCAGCTGCCATTGCCAAGGCTGGCATTCCAGGTGAGTCCCGCTTGCTCTGGGCACACGGCAAGCATGGTGGGTGTTCCTTTTGTCCCTGACTGCGTCACTGAGCCCTATAGCAACAGGCTCCTGGCAGAGAAGAGGATCCTAGCCTGGTGACCCATGGAAAGGCTGCTTTGTCTCATTGTCATCTGAAGTTGTGGAAATTGCTTATTAGGCCATCTCAAGATTGTGACTAGGATGGGAGGATCTTATGATTAGAGCCACATGATAGAGAGGAAGGGAAGTTCCTTAAAGGAAGAACGTGGATTTGTTTTCACAGAACTGGGAAAGGAAAGGGCAGAAGAAGAGCCCAGAGGTTCACTGCTAACATATGGTAGTCTAGGGGGCAGGGAAGGACTTTCTCATGAGCTGCTGGGAAGGGCACCTGTCTGCCTGGCTAAAGGAGGGGAGTAGGTAGGTCTAATGATGATAAAATAGGACATTCACGATTCCTTCTAACGGGCCACAGAGCGTGGGGATGAAGAGGGCTTCTTCACAGAGTGACCTGGGTTAAATGGGTGCATCTCCCACTCCTCAGCCTTGCTGGGCTCCGTGATCCTTCTCAGACCACTGTGCTCCATCTGGCCCTGCTTGGCCTGTGTCCTTTGCTCACAGGAAGTTCCTGGGAACCCCACAGCTGGCAGCTGGTAGCCCTTATGCCTGTCTGGAATGCCATGCTGCATGACAGACACAGCTTAGCCCCTTTCTGGGTGTCTGCAGGTGGTGACAGTGGTAATGCCAGCCCCACAGGGTTTCTGTAAGGAAAAATGAGATGGGGTATTAAGCAGTAGAGTAATGTCTGCCACAGAGAAAGTGCTGTCGTGTCGTAGCTGCTGTTAGAAAGTTTTTGGTTAGACATTGCCTGAGACTACCCACCACAGAGACTTCTGTGCCCTCAAGACCTTTCAGTACTGCACAATGTCTGGATCCAGCCTTGTGATTCCCACTGAGGGGCAGGTCCCACTGTGGGTGGGAGCCCTGGTCTGTGTAGGTCGATGGCCCAGTCTTTGGGGCAGAAGGAGGTTGAAAAAGGAAGTGATTGATACCTCTATCTGTGGGGCTGTACTTGGTCTCTGTCTCATTTAATCTAGACCTTTGTGAGTCCCCTGTACAGAGAAAGAAACAGGCTGAGAGAAGTGAAGCCATTTGCCCAAGGTCACATTGCTAGTACGAGGCAGAGCCAGATTTGAGCTCAGGTCTCTCTAGTTCCAAGTTGTTTTCATAGCACTGCTGGGTTCTCAGAGGGGTTGGAAGTGGCTGGGGATAGAAATTAGGAAGGAGCTGGCATTGGCTCTGCCCGGGCAGTTCCCTGGAGCAGGGGTGATGGGACGACCAGGCCCTGATATGCCACTCACCCCTCAGTGTATGCCTGGAAGGGTGAAACTGACGAGGAGTACCTGTGGTGCATTGAGCAGACCCTGTACTTCAAGGATGGGCCCCTCAACATGATTCTGGACGATGGTGGTGACCTGACCAACCTCATCCACACCAAGTACCCACAGCTTCTGTCCGGTGAGCAGAGTGGGGAGGTGGGCTGGGTGCTGGAGGCCTGGCAGAACTCCCAGATTCTGCGGAAGATGAGAGGATGTGAGGCTCCTGCAGGCATGCTGGGGCCTGGGGAGCTGGCATAGTGCCAGGGCTGGGCGCAGCTGGGAAGGAGCCAGCTTTGTTAAAAGCAGACCAGGGTGGGGAGTTTTGGGAGTAGGGTACGGAGAGTGCAAAGGCCCTGAGGCAGGAAAGGATTGAGTATTGAGGAAATAGAAAGGAGGCCAGCATGGCTGCAGTGAAGGAAGGGGGTCTTCCTTAGTGTTAGACCATGTGGAGCTTTAGAGAAGGCCACATGTGACCTAAAAGTGCCATGAGAAGGAGTTTGGCTAGATCCTGAGTAAAAGGAAATAATTGGAGGGGTTTGAGAAAATTCCTCTAAAAATATACGTGCAAAAGATGTCTGCAACTCTGTGGAGGGTGCGTTGTGGCGGGAAGACCAGGTGAGAGATGATGGTGGCCCCAAGGCAGGTGTGCTGCCCTCTGGAGGCGGAGGCAGGAGGATGTGCATTCAAGGCTGAGGAGGCCCTGAGACCCTGTCTCAAAATGAAGTATAAAAAGGACTGAAGAAGTGGCTCAGTGATTCAGTGCCCCTAGGTTCACTCCCTGGTACCAAAGGGGGGAAGAAAAGAAGAAGAAGCGATGGCTGAGCTGCAGGGACTAAGGCAGTGGCAGTGAGAATGAAGATGTTGGGAGGTGGCCTCTCCAGGCCTGGTGATGGATTCCCTCTTGGAGGGCAGTGGGTGGCTCCTCCCTGCCGCTGGCCTGGGTGATTGGGTGGACTGTGCTGTCAGTGTTGGAGATGGGAGCCCAGAAAGACGAATGGCATCAGGAGATGGAGATGAGTTCGGGCGAGTTCAGAGGTTTTCTCTGATGTTCTTTCCTCTCTCTCAGGCATTCGCGGCATCTCAGAGGAGACCACGACTGGGGTCCACAATCTGTATAAGATGATGGCCAATGGGATACTGAAGGTGCCAGCCATCAACGTCAATGACTCTGTCACCAAGGTGAGCCCTTGGGGCAGTGGTAGTTCCAGCTGTTGGCTCCTAGTACAGCCTAGAGAGTCCTTCATTGATGGCACCAAGAGAGCCACAGGTGCGATGACTGTGGGCAAGGTAGCAGCGGTAGCAGGCTACACTGACTTGGGCAAGGTCTGTGCTCAGGCCCTGAGGGATCTCCAGGCCCACGTCATCATCACGCTGAAAAAGCATGCCCAGGAAGGCTGTAGACCTGGGATATGAAGCCCTCGTCCGAGGGGAAGAGGGGTCACAGACCAAAGGTAACGAGTGCATTGCAGAAGGAAAGAACAGCACAGTAGGCCTCAGACCTGAGGTTATTTTTTTTAAAGAGAGAAGGACAGTGAGAGAGAGAGAGGAGAGAATCCATTTTTATTGAGTTTTTTCACATGGATTTCCTTGCTCTGACACTTAGTTGCATATGTGGGTGGTGGGCTTTGAACTGGCATATCTGCGCATGCCAGGCAAGAGCCGTAACCGTCAAGCCACTGCTCCAGCCCATCAGACCTGGGTTTTTTTTGTTTTTTTTTGTTTTTTCCTGCAGGGCTGAGGACCGAGCTCAGGGACTTGTGCATGCTTGGCAAGCGCTCTGCTGCAGAGCTAAATCCCCAACCCCCAGACCTGTTTTAAGAGCATTGTCTTTGTCCAGAGCTTTAAAGTTAAGCCAGTTCTTTGACCCAGCCGTTTCTCCTAGTGACTGATCCTAGGAAGACTTTTGTATCAGCAGGACAGACTTGGGAGAAAGGTCTGGGAGCTGGTCGGGGTGCAGGGCATGTGGGGCATGATGGTGGGGAGGAGGCCAGAGGGGATTCAGGCAGGCTGCTATGCTGAGTGGCCCAGCCCCAGGGCCTTGCTTGTCCCCATCACCTCTTGTCCTCTCTTTTCAGAGCAAGTTTGACAACCTCTATGGCTGCCGGGAGTCCCTCATAGATGGCATCAAACGGGCCACAGATGTGATGATTGCGGGCAAGGTGGCGGTGGTCGCAGGTTATGGTGATGTGGGCAAGGGCTGTGCCCAGGCCCTGAGGGGCTTTGGGGCTCGTGTCATTATCACCGAGATTGACCCCATCAATGCACTGCAAGCTGCCATGGAAGGTACTATAGGGTGAGGGTTGACTGTCAGACATTGGGGCCAGAGGTGGGTCCAGGCCATCCTGGATAACCCATGGCTACCATCTGTACAGGGTATGAGGTGACCACCATGGATGAAGCCTGCAAGGAGGGCAACATCTTTGTCACCACCACAGGCTGTGTGGACATCATCCTTGGCCGGTAGGTGCCTAGTGGGCTCCAGGGGAGCAAAGGAGGGGTGCAGGCTTGGAACTGCTTTGTTGCTGATGGTGTCCGTGGGCTCCCCCGCAGGCACTTCGAGCAGATGAAGGATGATTCCATTGTGTGTAATATTGGGCACTTTGATGTGGAGATTGATGTGAAGTGGCTCAACGAGAATGCGGTGGAGAAGGTGAACATCAAGCCCCAGGTGAGAAGCCCCAGCCCTGCAGCAGGATGGGCAGTGGAGGGCTGAGGAGGAGCCGACTGAGAGCCTGGCTTCAGAGCTGGGCCTGAAGTGTCGGATGGGATCCTAGGTGAACTGCACATCACGAGGTTGCCGCACTCTTGCTAGTGTGGAAAAGGGGGCTGGGGTTGGGGAGGCTTCGTGAGGTTGCTCTCACAGGCCTGCAGAGGGGGTAGCGGACTGGGGTCGGGATAGGGGAAGAATTTGAAAAGGATGCTGGTTTTCTGGCTGCGATAGCTGTGTGAAAAGCAGGCTGCTTACCAATGTGGCCCAGGTCAGGTTTGTAGTGGCGCGTTGGGAGGTGAGTTCCTTTGGGGTCGGTGAAGGATTATTTGGGTTATATTTATTGTGGCTTTACTGATTTCCTTCTCTGATTATAAAGTAATATGTTTCTGGAAGACAGTTTGGCTTTGTGTATCAAGAGTTTTCAAGTGAAGCAGGCTGTGCAAGCATGCATCTGCCACTGAGCCCCAGCCCAGCCCTCAAGCGTGCTCTGAGCAATCTCTCCTAGTAATTGATCTTCAGTTAAGTGTGTATAAGTGTTCATCATATTTTCTGTTTGTTTGTTTTTCTTTTTGGTCCTGGGGATTAAACCCAGGGATGCTTTACCATTGAGTCACATCCCTAGCCCTTTTATTTTTTGAGACAGGGTCTTGTCACGTTGCTCAGGGCCTCACTAAACTGCTGAGGCTGGCCTGGAATTTGTGATCCTCCTGCCTCAGCCTTTTGTATTGCTAGGGTTATAAGCTTGCGCCTGTAATCACTTTTTTTTTAAGGGAGAAAGCCTGCTTGTTGTGGGGCTCTTTGAGTTAGTGCCATGTTGTACAGAAGATGCAGACACAGAGTTGGCCAAAGCCCTGACACTACCCAATCAGACCCACACCACAGGACCAGCCAGGACCCTAGAGCCCCTAAGAGGCAGGGGAACCTCTGTGGGGTATAAAACACACACACACACACACACACACACACACACACGCCCCACCCTGCTGCCCTGGGCACTGTTCCCTGTGGCCGTTGTCCTTGGGAAGGTTTGGTGCTAGCCTGGGGTGTCAGTTCCTGGATAGGCAGCGGGTGTCTCCATCTCTAAGCTTAGTGAGCCTGGTACCACCCATGGGGTGGTTGGGGCATTGCTTCCCTGGCCCCAAGGTTACTTTAGGGTGGTCGACATCTCTAAGCTATTCTCTGGAGCTGGACTCTATCCTCACCCTCCGAATTCCTGCAGTTTGTCAGCCTTCTTCCCAGCTTTTCTCTTTTTTTTTTAAAATTAATTAATTAAAAATTTGCTTAGAATTTTAAGAAAGGAAATTGTAGAAGCATATACTGTAAAGTTGTCCTTGGACTATTCCATACTTTTTTCTTTTCTTTTTTTAGAGAGAGAGGGACAGAGAGAGAAAGAGAATCGATTTTATTTAGCTTTTCACGTGGCTTTCTTTGCTCTCCAACACTTTGTTATGTACTTGGTGCTGGAGTTCGAACCTGCATCCTTGTTCATGCCAGGCAAAGTGCTCCAATCACCTCCCTGCCACTTTTCTTTTGAGACAGGGTCTCACTGAGTTGCTTAGGGCCCCACTAAGTTGCTAAGGCTGGCTTTGAAATTGTTATCCTCCTGCCTTAGCCTCACAAGCTGGTGCGCTGCCAAGCCTAGTTTATTTATCTGTGAAAGGGAGGTGATCGTAGTGCTTAAATCATAGGGTTGTTTTCAGGAGTATGTGTGATAGTTATAGGTAAAGGACTTAATACGGGTATCTGGAGATAATAACAATAATGTCAGCTGCTCCTTACTGGGTGCTTTGTATGTGCCAGGTGCTCTACGGGTAGCTGTTTATTAAATTCTCATTGCAGACCTGTAGGTTATTGGCTATTAGTTATTCACTGTGTGGAAGTTGTTCTGGGGCATTCCAGGCCCTGCTGGGCTGGGTGGGAGGCCAGGGTAGACTGGGCAGTGCCCCATTGGCCCTCACTGTTGCCCTGATGACACACAGGTGGACCGCTACTGGCTGAAGAATGGGCGCCGCATCATCCTGCTTGCTGAGGGCCGGCTGGTCAACCTGGGTTGTGCCATGGGTCACCCCAGCTTTGTGATGAGCAACTCTTTCACCAACCAGGTGTTGGCACAGATTGAGCTGTGGACCCACCCGGACAAGTATCCTGTAGGGGTTCACTTCCTGCCCAAGAAGGTGGGTTCTTGCCTGCAACTCAAGCCACGGGTCGCATGTTTGATCCTGGGCTCCCCACGTAGGGCTTACTAGAGTTTATAAAGTGCTTGTCTGCCTCCCTCTTAAAGGTCCTCATAGAGTTCTATACAGTGCAAAAATTATGCTCCCCATGTGACAAAAGAGGAAATAGGCCCACTGAGGCCTGTGGGGAATGACTTCTTACAGCACAGCCAGGGTGGCTTACCCTGTCTGATTCTCAGTGTCCCTATCAGGTAACTGGTAAGAATAGCTGTATCAGCCTGTGGCTGCTGGCCAGGCTTTGATCGGGTCTTCATTCCACCCTTCTACCCCTTGAAAGGCCGTTCTGCCAACTGAGGAAGAATTAGGAAGATACCTGGGTATCCGCTCAAGGCCTGGAGCCTGTACCCTCAGTGTCAGCCAGCTCCTTCCTCTTTATGTCCCTGAGCCACTGTCTTGCTGGACCCAGAAGGACCAGGTTCGCAGGCCTGTTGTGGGGCCCAGGTTAACCATCATATCACACTTGCCTTCTGATGTGGGTGCTGGAAAAGGAAAGGTATCCTGAGCTGGACCGGGGCGGGCACAGGGATGATCTAGATGGTGCTCTGAGTTGGAAACCTTCATTCTGCCTCTAAATGACATGGATTCTGGGCTAAACTGGTCCTGCTTTTGCCTGCGTATCACCTGAGGCCATTGTCACTTTCTCTAGACTCCAGTTTTTCTTTATCTGTCAAATACCAGGATAAACCTGCCCTTCCTGCTGCTTAGGGATGTTTGTGAGTCTCCAGTGAAACAGTAGATGTGAAACCACTTGGTGTAAAAGCTCTCGCCGTCAGGGGCTGTCAGGCCATCTTGGGATGGGACTTGGGGCCCTCGGAGTAGGGAGAGGCCCCTCCCAGAGCTTTCTCCACACTCAGACTTGACCCTTTCTAAGTATAGACCCTTAGCCTTCTTTTCAGGCTCCTTTCACGAATTTTGGCACTGTCAGTCAGGTTTGTCTCACATAACCCCCTCCTTCCTCCTTAGTTTCTCTTCCATCTCTTCAAAAGTGCCCTGGAGGCTGCAGCTCAGATGCCTGAGAAAGGTTTTGGGAGCCAGATGGACCTTACCTTGGTTCAAATCCTAGCTTTGTCATTCACTAGCTGTGTGACCTTGGGTAGGTCATTGTATCTTTCAGAGCCTTGACTTTCTTATTTGTAAAAGGAGGATGGAAGTTTGTTTGTTTTATTTTGATTTTTGTTTTTGGTACCAGGGATTGAACCCAGGGTATTCCACCGTTGATGACATCCCCACCCCTTTTTATTTATTTATTTATTTTTTATTTTATTTTATTTTTTCAGGACTGAGGACCGAACTCGGGGCCTTGCGCATGCTTAGGCAAGCGCTCTGCCACTGAGCTAAATACCCAACCCCTTTTTTATTTTTTATTTTGAGACAGGGTCCTGCTAAGTTACTTAGGGCCGTGCTAATTTGCTGAAGCTTTTCTTCAACTTTTGATTCTGCTGCTTCAGCCTCCTGATGAGCTGCTGGATTATACAGTGCCCAGCTAGGATGGCAGTTTTATTAGTCAGGATCCTTTTTTTTTTTTTTAAGAATTTTATTTAGTTTTTCATGTGGCCTTTATTTCCTTGAGACTTCATTGCGTACTTGGTGCTAGAGTTTGAACTTGTGTACTCACGCACGTTGGGCAAGTGCCATTGACCGCTGAGCCACCGCTCCGGCACCAGTCAGGATCCTTTTGATTGTCAGTGATAGAACCCTGTACAAATCAGGTGTTCATTATCTGTTGCTATGTAAGCATTTAACCTCAAAGCTTACTGACTTAAACAATAAACATTTAGCTAGGTCCCAGTTACTTGGGAGGCTAAAGCAGAATGCTTGTTTGAGCCCAGAAGTTTGCGACCAACCTGGGCAATGTAGTTAAACTCTATCACACAAAACAAATCAAGAAAATCAACAAACATTTGTTTTTGGTTTCTGTGGATAGGAATTTGAGATCGGCTTAGCAGTCAAGATCATCTTGAAGAGGTTTTAGTTAAGGTTTCTGCCAGGGCTGCGATCATCTGAAAGCTCGACTGGGTTAGAAGATCTGCCTGCACATCACTGTTGATGGGAGATCTCAGTTTCTCTCCCCATAGGCCTCTTCATAGGGATGCTTAAAAGTGTCCTCATGGAAGGGCAGCTGGCTACCTTGAGTGAGTGACAGGGGAGAGCAAGGAGGAAGTCACATTGCTTTTTATGACCTATTTCCAGAGTCATACACGATTACTTCTGCTTTGTTCTGTTCATTAGGATTGAGTCATTCAACGGGTGGAGAATAGGACCTCTCTCTTTTCTTTTTTGAGATAAGATCTTGCTGTGTTGCCCAGGCTGGTCATGAATGTTCAATCCCTCTGCCTGAGCCTCCCAAGTAGCTGGGATTACAAGCATTCACCACCACACATGGTTAAGCTCTTCCTCTTGAAGGAGGGAGTATTATATTTAGTTATGCATTTATTAATTCATTTATGTATTTTTGTGGTGCTGGGGATCAAACCCTAGCTAGGCCTTGCACATGAAATTTATATATTTGGATATATTTTAATTAAAAAAGGAAACAGTTTAATTAGGAAAAAGGACTGTGTTGGCAGTACAGTGGGGAAGTCTAAGATTCAGACACTGGATTCAGGATTCAGCGTCATCGTATCTTTGGTTGTTTTAGGGAATGGGGGTTATTGCTTGGAACTGAACCCAGGGCCTTGTAGGTGCTGAGCATGTGTGCTACCACTGAGTGGTACTCTGTAGCTTTTTTCTCTCTCTCTTGGCTCTTGATTTCTGTGCATTCATTTCACTTGTCAAATAGACTTGCCATTGGTGAGCTGAGACTGATTGATACCCTTCCCTGCTTAGGAATCCCAGTGGAATCAGAATGCCCCAGACCCTGCCTGTCAAGGAAAATATGTTCTGAATCATAGATAAATTGTGGAGAAGCATTTTGGTGAGCTGCTTAAATTGGTGGAAGATGAGAAAGGAGATATAATCCCTGTTTCTATTGGGGCTGCTTGGTGGGGAGGATGTGGCTGGAGTCCCTTGTGACAGGGAGATGCACAGCTGAACAGCACGGAAGCTGGCTGTGAGAATAGAATGAAGTGTACGAGGGTAACATGTGGCAGGTACCCAGCAGAGCAGTTTTCTGCCTTGCTTGGTAGTTGGATCTAAGTACGGCATCCCAGAAGATGGCACTAATTCCAGGGCTTTCTTTGTTTCTTTCTAGCTGGATGAGGCCGTAGCTGAAGCCCACCTGGGCAAACTTAATGTGAAGCTGACCAAACTGACTGAGAAGCAGGCCCAGTACCTGGGCATGTCCCGTGATGGCCCTTTCAAGCCTGATCACTACCGCTACTGAGAGCCAGGACCGCCTGTCACCTTCCAGCTGCTATCCTGTCCAGTCCCCACTCCTCCTCCAAGAGCAAATGGCACCAACTTTGCAATTGCTTTGTCAGTGTCCCCGTCAGTTCACTGGGGCTGGTCACTCAGTCTTTGGCCTCTGCTGCATCCCTATACTGTTCCAAGAATGGCGAGGGGAATTGAGAGACCCTGGTCAAGATGCACATACAAGGGAGACATCCACAGGGAACCTTGAGCTCAGGGGTCGTGGAACTGCCCGTCAGTCCTTTCTTGGACTGGAAGTTGGTAGAGTGGTCAAAGCCCGTGCACTTTATACAGGCCCTCACCTGGCCTGTGGACTTAGACCTGTGTCCTTTGTTTTTCAGTTCACTGGCTTCTCAGCCTATGGCAGATAAAAAGGAGCTATATCAAAGAACAAAGAAGAACTGTGGAGTTGGAATGTTCCTGAGAGCTTGGTTTACTTGGTGCTGGGCCTTCTCTTACACCTCTTTCACAGGGGTTAGAATACATTGTTAATAGGCAGCCAAGGAAGGACAAGAGAAGTGACAGCCAGAGGTGGAGAGAGGCCAGAAAAACAAAAACAGCAGTGGATCTGCCACCACTTTATAACATGATGGTTCCTATTACAACCCTGGGTCAAAAAGAGATGAATTTTGGTTTATGATGTTCATATATTGTTTAGAATGTTAAAAGAAAGCAGGAAGGTGGGTAAATAAAATTTTGGTGCCTAAAGGAATTTTGAGCCTTTATCTTTACATGATCTGCTGCCAGTACTGCATAGCTTAGCTGGAGGTCAGAGTCTTGTACTTGTGACGCACTGGGAAGACAAGGGGTTTACTCTGTGTGGGATGCAGGCTGCAGGGAGGTCTGAGGGAAAGAAGGAACTCTCAGGGAACTATCATTTCAGACATATTTATAAATAATCTGTTTCTATAACCCATTCTGAGACTGTCATTTAATTGGTGGATTTAACCCATTTATAATTATTATAACCCCTATTTGTATTTTCTTTCACCTTTGTGTGTGTGTCTCCCATTTCTGCTTTTATTTGGATTGATCCAGTGTGCCTTGAGGTAACTAGTACTTATTAATCACTTAGTGTGCCAGGGGTTCTGTCATTTATTTACTTTTTTCTCACAACAGTGTGTTTTTAAAGAAAGAGAAAGAATCAATTTCGTTTTCCATCTGTCTTCTACTTTTCCAGCACCTAGTTGTGTATGTGGTGCTGGGGTTTGAACCGGGGTCCTCGTGCATGCCAGGAAAGCGCTTTAACCATTGAGCTGCTGCTCCAGTCCCTCTCACAATCTTAGTAATATTGTTAACTAGTTTTGTAGATGAGAAGGGAACTCAGGTATCTTTCCTAAAACCACACAAGAGGCCTTATCATAATTTGAATCATAGGAAGGTGGGTGGGGAATTGGGATCCTTTCTCTTTGCCTAAATGATCACTTACTAATGGATCATTTACTGGTTCTTGTAAGTCAAAGAAAAATAACAAATACCTAGGAAGAGTAACCAGACTCTACAGAGGGCCATCCACTGACTCAGGCCTGGTGGAGATGCTGGGGTGTTTGACCCCAGCTGGCTGGGATCTCAAGCTGGAGAGAAAAATGCACATAAATAGCGTTGCCATCGCATGGCACTTTCCTTTTCTGCCCAGCTTTAGTGCCTGGCAGCAGTAATATCAAGGCATCAGGGAAAAAGTGCTGCTTGAGTAGATTATGAAGGAACTTGAAGATTTTAGCAGAAATTGAAGTGAAGGGCATTCCAAGCAGCAAAAGAGCTGAAACCAGCGTGAGGGAGATAAGTGCAGCAAGAGTTGTTGGGCTGTAGTGTTGGGAGAGCTGAGAGCTACAGAAGGCCGGACGGATGAACTATAGGGCAGGAGAGGCCTTAAGCATCTCAGGGAGACCTTAGGTTTTAACCCTTGAGCAGCACAGAACCCTGGACCGTCCCCACTTAACCAAATCTTCCACAATTGCCATTTGTTTTTATATTCACAGCCTTTGGCTGCATTTCTTACTATTACCATTTCTTACTATTGAGGAAAGAGACTCGGGCCAAATGTCTAACTCATGATCAGACAGTAAGTAGTGACTTCTGGACTCCAACTGTGGTTGGCCTGAGTCCGGGGCCATGCTCTCACGTGAGACAGATGGGTGTGTAGGTGATACCTGCTCCACTTAAGACATTTAGTATTCTTTCATTTGAAGTTGTGGACTTGAGAGCTGAGTAGCCAGCCAGCTTTCCCAACTGTTAAGTTCACTGCCACATGCTCTACTCTCCCCTGCCTGTGTTGGGCATTGTAACTCCACTTCTGTTTCTGGGCGAATGCTTCTGAGTGGCAAGAAAGGCTGGTTTTTGTTTTGTTTTTGCAGTACTGGGAATTGAACTAGGGGTACTCTACCACTATGCTATAACCTCAGCCCTTTCTTATCTTAAGACAGAGTCTTGCTAAGTTCCTGAGGCTGGCCTCGAACTTGTGATCCTCCTGTCTCAGCCTCCCAAGTAGCAGCTGGGATTGTGTGGGATTTCCTAAAGTGCATTTAGTGGGGAACTCATTTTAAATTTTAAAGATGTAATATCAGGCAAAACCCTTGAGTCACACAGTGGCTCATAGAGGCACGAAGGGCTGAAAACTTTTGGACTTAGATGCTCATCAGGGTGTCCTATCAGTGATTCTCAGCTGTTTTTCTTGAGATGAAGTTGCATAAGTTGCACGCACATATGGTAAGACTGACTGCTGAAGATTATGTATAAGCCGAAAATTCAGCCATCATTAGTACCAAATGCCAGGGACACACCAGCTGATCATGATCTGAGGTCAAAACTCAGATCTGTTAGCATACCCGCTGCTGCTGCTTGCGTACATACTGTGTGCCAGGCATCGTGTTGGGTAAATGTTTTAGGAATGATCTTACTCCTTATGAGAACTTTGTGGAGGCTTAAATACCTGTGCTATGTAGGAGGAAACAAGCTTTGAGAGGAGCCGTGAGAATGAGCTGGCTTTGTACTAGGTCGGACTTAGACCCCAACCCAAATCCTTCCCACACCCACAGGACCAGTTTTAGGAGAAAGTAAATCTGGTTTAAGACTCCCAGATAACAGTAACACTGGAACTGTCCCCTAAGGCAAGACTGCCAGCAGAGAGAGCTGTTAAGCCTCACCTGGTTCCTCTGCTGGTAGCCTCTTGGATGATGACTTAGTAGAAGAGGGGGCAGCTGCTTCCATCTGAGCCAGAGTGGTCCACTGCACCGCAGCTGCTGCTCCCTCCCAAGGCCCCTTCCCTGTGACTCTCACCTCCCTTCCCTCAAGTCTCTTTCTACCCAGGCACAGGTGGATGCTTCCAGATGTTTATTTCCATGCAATCCCCCACCTCTGATCCCCCAGGCGTTCTGGTTTCTGTTATTCTATCGTTTTCCTTTCCTCTTTGGAGATGCCTTGCCAGTTCTCAGAACCTTTCCTTTGTTTTTTTCTTTTTTTAACATGCCTTTCCCATCTGGTTTCAGAAGTACCTCTGATCTCAGGTCTGCTCATCTGTCACATGTGCAACACTAACCAGGACTCCACAATGAAGATAATGGTGTGACTCCTCTACCACCCCCATTCCTGTTGTGAGTGGTAGAACACTTGCCTAAAATGTGCAAGGCCCTGGGTTTGATCCCCAGCTCTGAAAAAAAAAAGCTTGGAGAAAGAAAGAATTGGCTGAGTCCAGCAGTATCTGACCTGGCTCTCACCAATATTTTTTCCAAGAAAAACGGTAGATGAGGCCTAGGGGTTTGTGGAGCAGTAGTTTGGGATTTCAAATAAGGATACCTGGATCTGCTATTTGACTCATGTACTCAGGACAGGAATATAGCTGTATCACATGGTTGTCTTGAGGGTCAAATGGTATTTGTGAAAAGAGGGTTTTGTTTTGTTTTGGTAGGGGAGTTTGAATTTGAGCACTTTACCATTGAGCTATATGCCCAGCCCTTTTTTGTTTTTGACAGGGCCTCACTAAGTTGTTGAGGCTGGCCTCGAGCTTGTGCTCTTCCTGCCTCAGCCTCCCGAGTTGCTGGGATAATGGTTGTGTGTCATCACATCTGACTATGTGAAGAGTTTTATGTCGAGATTTAAAGTCTGTCAGGCACCAGGGGAGCAGAGGGAGCTGTTTTGAGGGCAGGGGAAATTTAGAATACTTAGAAAACACTGGAGAAATCATAGGATTGTAGAACTAGGAAGGAACTTAGAGCAGTTACAGAGCAAAAGCAAGCATTTGGTTAGGAGAGGCGGAGGCCCAGAGAATGTAAATGACTTTTTCATAGTCACCCAGTAGTTATGGGCATCCCACCCAGAACCCTTCCCTGCATATCAAGCTCTGAGCCTTCATCTGTGTGGCAGACTGGTAGGGTCCTGGAGGGCTAAATGCACTGTGATCCCTTTACAAGTCCTGTCCAGGACAGAAGTAATGACCTCAGAGGGCTTGGAGGTAGCGTAGACTAAAGCTCAGGGAAAGTAATGGGGCTACTTAGGCCAGAAATCTAGCGTGGTGCAAGAGGGAGCTGTGCTTAGACTCAAGTAGTTGTAATTTTACTGCTGCTCCAGAGCCTGTACAGATATCACTGGGTTTTACAGAATTTCTTTTCTTTTTTCTTTCTTTTTTTTGTGCCAGAGACTAAACCCAGGGTGCTTAACCACTGACCCCCCCTCCAGCCCTTTTTATATTTGATTCTGAGACAGGCTCTTACTGAGTTGGTTAGGGTCTCTCTAAAGTTGCTGAGGCTGACTTTGAACATACGATCCTCCTGCCTCAGCCTCCTGAGCCCTGGGATTACAGGTTTACACCACCATGCCTGGCTTGTTTTTTGTTTTTTGTTTTTTTTTTTTCAGTACTGGGGATTGAATCCAGTATGCCACATATGTTAGTGGAGACTCAGTGCTCTACCACTGAGTCACATCTCCAACCCTATAACATACTAATTTAAAGTGCTTTAGTGTATATTATTTTTTAAGAGAGGGAAAGAGTGAAAGAATCAATTTCATTTTTTATTTTTTCATCTGACTTTTGTTTCTCCAACACTTAGTTGTGTATGTGGTGCTCGGTTTTGAACCTGGGTCCTTGTGCATGCCAGGCACACACTCCCAACTATGGAGTCACTGCTCCAGCCCATGTATTATTATCATTATTTTTTTTTTTAAGAGAGAGGGACTGTGAGAGAGAGAAAAAGAGAATCAGTTTTTTTTTTTTTTTTTTTGTTCTTCATGTGGCCTTCATCATTGCTCCGAGACTTCGTTGTATACATGGTGCTGGGGTTTGAGCTCATGTACTTGCACATGCAGTACAAGCGTCGTAACCGCTGAGCCACCACTCCATCCCAAGCCCCTGTGTTATTATTTAATGAGGCTCCCCTTTTAAGATTTCATCTTTGGGGCTGGAACAGTGGTTCAGTTGTTGGAGCACTTGCCTGCCTGGCATGGGTGAGGACCTGGGTTCAAACCCCAGCACCGCATACGCAACTTAGTGTTGAGAAAGGCCAGATGAAAGAAGAAATGAAATTAATTCTCTTTTAAGATAGAGGAGGACAGTGAGAGAGAGAGAGAAAGAGAGACTCAACTTTAGTTTTTCATGTGGCTTTCGTTGCTCTGACACTTCGTTGTATATGTGGTGCTGGGATTCAAACCCTAGTACTCATGTATGCAAGCACTTGAACTGCTGAACCACTTCTCCAGCCCCTCTCCCTCTCTTAAAAAAACAAATTTCAGGGGCTGGAGTGGTGGCTCAGAGGTGGGGTATCCAGATCCTCTAACAATGGAACCTAAACTCTGAGCCACAAATAAGAGTTTCAGCGCTTGCTTGGCATGCGCGAGGATGCAGGTTCAAACCCCAGCACCATGTACACAACAAAGTGTCAGAGCAATGGAAGCCACATGAAAAGCTAAATAAAATTGATTATTCCTCTCTCTTTCTCACTGTCCCTTTGTCTTTGAAAAACAAACAAAAAATAAATTTCATCTGGGAGGCTGAGGGCACAGCTCAGTGGTAAGTCCTTGACTAGCATGCATGAGGCTCTAGATTCTATCTCCAGCATCAGGAAAAAAAACCAAAAAAACAAAAACAAAAACCAGAAGCATCTCAGGGCTACATCCTCAGCATCTTTCTTTAAAATTAAACATATTTGAAAACCATTGCTTTAGAGTATGTTACAGAATTCTGGAACTGGAAGCATCCTCAGAACAGGTCCAGAGTCCAACCCTCTCAGAGTGGCCAACTGGATTTTGCTCCCCACAGGAACCACATCCTTGATTTTCTCTTGGAGAATTATAGAGGGACTTTTTGGAACTATTGGTCAAGATAGACCACCCTTTCCTAGGTACCAAGTCTGGTCAATCAGACTCTGCTGGGAAATGGAATTCTGAATGGTCCAGTGCAAGCAAGCACTGAGGAGGTGGAAGCTGACTCATCCCTGTGGCCTCGTCCTGAAGACACTGTCCGTTGGTGTATGCTACTTGGCTCCTCTAGCACCATTCAGCCTTTCCTTTGAGATTCCCAAACTTATCCTGTAGATGAACTCACCTTCCCCCCTATCTTAGGCTAGTCAAAATACTGAAGGATTTAATCCTCGGTTTATAAACAAAATGATAAAATTGAAGGTGACTTGTTCAAGACCACACTGAAAACTTCCGGCACAAATTCAAGGCCATGCCCTACAGGAAGAAATGATTAGGAATTGATAATCACAAAGGTAGAGAAAATCTTTCCAGGACAGAGTTCACCCTGTGTGTGAATGAGAGAGTGTGTGTGTGTGTGTGTGTGTGTGTGTGTGTGTGTGTGGCGGGGGCGCTCAGTGCTAGAGCACTTGTCTGGTCCTAACATACACTGAAGTCCTAGGTTTGATCTCTAACACTGCAAAAACAAGACAAATTAGCAACAACAAATAGATGATAGATAGATAGGTAGAGGGAGGGGGTGAGAGAATGTAATGGAATTATTGGAGATTGGGGTGGGGTATCCAGATCCTCTAACAATGGAACCTAAACTCTGAGCCACAAATAAGAGTTTCAGTAGTTCTGGTCATCACTGGGCAGTTTTGCAGAGGCTCAGGCTCATACCCTCAGGACCCCAAAGTTTGAGAAGGAATTTTATAATGGTGGAAGAATCTCAGGAATTCAAACAGAAGGGACACTTAGGCAGGTAAATACCTAACTAGGGATCTGAGTCAACAGAAGCAAGAAATGAGTCTGAAGGAAGAATATATTAATGGTTAGGGCCAATGTTCTTCGTCCATCGGACTGTTAAGTTCTGTAAGGAAAGCATCCATCCATGTTTGATTTCTTCCAGAGTATTTACAGCACCTGACACATAGTAGGGCCTCCATACACATTTAGTGACTAATGAATGGATGGATTAGTCCCCCGTGTGGCTGTCTGGACCCACAGCTAAATGGCTTTGTCACTAACAGACTGAATCATTAGCTCTGGATCTCCAGCCTCACCCCTGGGGGCCAGATGGGGCCTGGCTGGTGAAGAGTGTCTGGAAAGCGTGGGAGCTGTTGCTGCAATATGCTCCCAATATTCTCATTACTGATGACATTTACTCAGCAACAGCTGTGGTACAAGGAACAAAAGATTCTTGCCCTCTGGGCTTATAGCCTAAATGACGAAAACAAAACAGGCAACTGGCAGCTCCTCTGTGTGGGTGTGTGTGGCTGTGTTAGGCACAGATTTACCTTGGATTTATAATAAGAACAGCAGGAATGATTATTTATTTATACACAAGTAAATGGAAGCTAAAAGAGGCACAAAGACTTGCCCAGTGTGCAGAATTGTGTTGACAGCCCAGCCTGGAGAGTACATGTCTTCTCTTGTGCTCTGTCTAGGTGGTCACCACTGCAGGAGAGGGTCTGTTGGAGAAAGGTGTTTGCTTCATTGTTTCTATATTAGCAATGTCACTACAGGCATGACCTGGGTCTCCAGCTGGGAAAAAGTCTGTGGCAAGAGAAGTTTTAAAGAATTTGAAGGAGGGAAAACTGCAGGTGGACAAGAGGGTCAGAGTAGGTAGCCCGATCTATGCTGGACCCTGAGTCTCACTGACCTCACCCCTAAAGATATATAGTGGGTAATCAGCACTCAGGTAAGAGATCTGCATTTTCCTGTCTGATGGCCTCTCTACAATCTTTTATGGTGCAGACCTTTTTCTTTGTACCAGGTATTAGATAGTAGCCACCAATGAGCAGTGAAATACATGGCACGGTCACAAGTGTGTGTTTGTGTGTGTGGGTGTGTGTTTTAAAGAGGAGGGGAGCATGGGAGAGAAAAAGAGAACCAATTTTATTTATTTTTTCATCTGGCCTTTGTTTCTCCAACACTCAACTGTGTATGAAGTGCTGGGGTTCAAACCCGGGTCCTCACACATGCCAGGCAAGCACTGCAACCACTGAGCCACCATGTCATCCTGCACCCTTGCTTACAGACCCTGCTCCCACCTTTGACCCTTCACACCTCAAAGCAGTATTCCAGGCACTTCCCCTCTAGTAGATGACTAGGAAAGGATTCTAAACAGTGTGAAAATGAAGGAAATGGAGAGGGGAAACTGGCCACTTCCTTTTCTTCAATCTTAGGTAAGAATAAAAGCAGAGTGACCTTGGTTGTAAAGTAAAAGAATGTACTCATAAAACACCTAAAGAAATCCATTTGCCCAGTGATGGCATGCAGCCTAAATTTTCCTCCTGCTTACAGGCTGCCGTGGCCCTCCACAGCAGGTGAGTAATAAATGTCCAAACCCTTTCCGTTGAGTTCTTTCATTTGAATTTGAAACAGTATGCTGGAGCCTGTGCAGCCCTGGGGTTGAACAGCTGCATCTCAGCTTCTTACAGATTTGAATTATGGAATTTCAGTGAACAGCTTGAAACATTTTTGGCAACAGGAACTGATAACTCAGCACAGTGGTTGCTGCCTACTTGCCACGCTCAGGCTCAGTGCCTGGGTACCTGCTGCTAGAGCTGGAGTGGGGAGTGAGGAGGGATCCCTAAATTCTTGCTTTCTACTTGAGAGCCCAAACTCTGGGCTATCAGAGTTAAGAGTGCCTGGAGTTCAACATCCATATTCATTTAGCTTGGGGTGGGAGAAACTCCTCCCAGGTCTCGATAGCAATGTGAAACTCCCGAGTCCCCATACCCCATGAGAGAAAGGGGGAAGTGGGCTCCAGCAGCATCTTTGTTTGGGGACCTCTTAAGGATTACGCTCCCCAGCCCAGAGCCTTCTGGTGTTAAAACCCGCAGCAAACATCCAGGCACAATGAGCCATCGTCTTTGTCGGTAAACTCCGCAGAACCGACAGCCCAGTGAGACTGTATGAAGTTCTAACATGTTTTTTTGGGGGGTGGTGGTGGTGGAGGCCACTGAGAAAAGCTCCTTAGAACGAGAAAAGGTGAGGGGCTGGAGCGGTGGCGCGGTGGCGCGGCAGTTACGGCGCTTGCCTGGCATGCGCGAGTACGCGAGTTCAAACCCCAGCACCACGTACACAACGACCACTCGGAGCAACGAAGGCCACATGAAAAACTAAATAAAAATGGTTTCTGTCTCTCTCTTAAAAAAAAAAAAAAAACAGAAAAGGTGAAAGACTGATGGCTCCTTCGTCCTTTGGTCCGCCTTCCCTGGTTTTAGAGGCACGCTCGGCGTTGCTAGCTTTGGAGGCGGGGCACTCAGCGAACGCTGCACGTGCTGCACAACTGTGCCGCGGGGATAACTGGGCTTCCCCACCCCCGGGGGACTTCGCGGCGTGGGAGGCTCGACCAGGGCACCGCGAGCTTTCTGCCCTTTAAAGAAACAGCCACACACCTTCGAGCAACCTACGTGTGCTATATTCAGATTTTAGCGTAAATCCGTCAGCTCCTTGAAGTCCCGCCTCCTGAAAGCCCCGCCCCAATCCCGGTAGCCACGCCCTCACCCAGTCCCAGAAAGCAACACTTCCTTAAATCCCCCGCCCAAGAAGCACCCCCTGCAACCCGGAAGCCCCACCAAGCCCCGCCCCCGGAAGCCCCGCCCCTGCTCGCCCTTCCCCGCCCGCAGCTGGGAGCAGACGCACTCAGCAGTTGCGGTTGAGCACGCGGCAGGAGCAGGCGCTACCGAAGAAGCGGCACAGGCAGGAGGCGCACGGGTCGCAGCAGGCTGTCGCCGGCGACTTGCAGCTGTCGCGGGTGGCCACGCAGGGCGCGGGCAGAGGGGGTCGCGGCCGTGCCACTTTCTTCATCGGAACCTTTTTCTGTAGGGGAAATGCCGGGGCTGCTGGAGCTGGCCACGCCTGCCGTGCCCATCCTCATCTCGGCTTGAAAATTCCGGGTTATGCAGGCCTCGAATCACCGACCGCGCCACTCTTGCTCACAGGGCAGGTCCCCGCGGGTTCCCCAATCAGGTTACCCCCTTCTGCTTCTGTTCCCGTCCCGACTTACCTGGCTTCTGGCCTGGCTTTTTTCTCTCTAGGGGACCCAACTCACCGCCACAGTTTTAAGCTGCCTTAACGAGTTTCTGGTTTGTCCTCAATCCCTCTCAGTTGTGTCCTCGCAATGGATCTGGAGTCCCTCCCACTTCACCTCCACCGCGACTACCCAGGGCCGGGCCACTGTCCCTCTGGCCTCTTCCAGTCCATCCTTCAGGACACTATAAAGGGACCTTGTGGAAGACCTAACGTATCCCATCGCAGCTTAAAGCCTTCCGGTTGTTTCTCCTTCCACTTAGAATGACATATAAACTTTCTTTTGGCCCCTCTCCACCTCTCCACTTTTTTTTTCTTCCGGTACTGGGGATTCAATCCAGGGCCTCACTTATGCTATGCAAACGTTCTGCCTGAGTTACACCCCCTACTTTTTAGTTTTATTTTGAGACAGGGTCTTCTCAAATTACCTTCCCCCATCCTCATCCTCACCAGTAGCTGGGATTACAGGTGTGTGCCAACGCCCCACTGGCCTCTGGCCTCTGCGGACACACAGCAAATGAGTTCTTGCTGTGGGATCTTTGAACTTGCTATCCCTAGCTTGGGGGCGTTCTTTGCTGGCTGTCCAATGCAAGTAGCCACAGCCATACGTGGCTACTGAGTACTGAAATGTGTCTAGTGCAACTGAGGTCCCAGGAGCACTTTGCTACTGAGCTACACTGCCGGCTGGTTTCGAATTAAGATCCTCTTGCCTTAACCTCTGGAGTTGCTGGTACTTCAGACATGTGCCCCCACCCTTAGCTGTTTTATTTAATTTTAATTAATTTAAATTAAAAACTGAAGCATTGTAAATTTTTTTAAACCATTAAACAGAAGTTTATTTTGTCAGGACCACATGTCATTTTGTTGAAGATTTGGCATTGAAATTGAGAAGTACTGTGTCAGCTACACACCAGATTCAAAGACAGCATAAAAAAATGAATATTTCTATAACAGAATTGGTTGCATGTTGAAATGTTAATATTTTAAAGACATTGGGCTAGGTTGTTAAAATTAACTACAACTGCCCCTTATTTTTCTATTTTTAAATCTATTTAGTTTTTCATTTGGGTTTCCTTGCTCAGGCACTTCATTATGTATGTGGTGCTGGGGTTCAAACCCATGTCCTTGTGCAGTGCTGTAACCATGGAGTCCCTGCTCCAGCCCTGTACCTTATTTTTCTAATAAAATTTATAATTCTATATATGTTTCTATATATATAATTATTTCTATATATATAATTCTATATATTGTTTTCTGTTAGTCTTTGCTGCTGTAGGTTATTGAGTTTTTATTTCAATGCTACTTCCTTAGGCTTTTTCTGACTAGTTTTCCCTTCATTCTCTTTATTGTGCTTAATTGCTTCACTGCCTTTATTTTCTGAATTTCTTTTGCTGTTTACTTGCTAGTCACCTGTTTTCCCAAGAATGTAAACACCGAGAAAGCCGGGTATTCTTTTGTTCACTGGATATTCCCAGTGCCCAGCATGTAAATATAAGTTATATATTCTTATCTGTCAATCATCTGAGCTGCTCCTTTGCAGCCAGGGAGACAGGACCAGAGACGAGCAGTGACTTTCTAAAGATCACACAGTATGCGAGAGTCTGGGTCCCAATACCTAGTCCACTGCTTTCTCCTGTGGTTACAATTGATCTGTAAACAGAGGCACATTAAAACAGGAATAATGTGTGCATCCAAAATTCCCAAAGTGTGAGAACCTGTATTGTGGTGGAATGATTTGAGGTGGTACATGAATATTAAATGACCCTGAACTCTAAGTGAGAAAGGATTCTTTTAATATCTCTTGCAACTTGAAAGGCTCAGTTTGGTGCTAACACGTTCTTAATGTTTTTTCAACACTATTTGCCTTTTAACACAGACATCAGGCCTCAGAGCATTTAGCAGACAATACCATCCAGGTAGACTTCATTAGCAATGTTTTATTTTCATTTATTTTTATAGTTACCTTCTAATAGTGATACTGTTTTTCTATTATAGTTCTCTTTTTGAAAGTTTTGATTTGAAGTAAATAGGTGAAACTCAGATATGGCAAAGGTTGTGGAAGTGATTATTCTCTAAACTCTCTGAAAAGCTGAGCAATGGTGGAATTTCAGGCAGGGGGCTAAAACAGTATCAGAAGCTGCTTTTCAGTAGATAAGTGGACCTCAGCTCCCTGGGCTTCTATAGGAGATCTATTAGATACGCCAGGAATCTTTTAGATAGCTTTTGTTTCTTTAGTCAATGTAGGCCTGGAAAATGTTTCATTTCATTTTCAGTCACAGCTTAGGGGTCCTCTTTTAAGACTGATCCCACCCCACAATGAAAACTGTCAGACCTACCTTGGAAGATCTTGTCCTCTTTTCCGCTTCTTTTCTGCTGATCTTTTTGGATTTCTTGTTCAGTGCTTCAAAGAGAGAAGGAGCAAAGCCAGATGTTTCTGGGGATTCTGAGCTGTAGTGAAATGGAAGGAGCAGAGGGGGCTCTGGAAATTCTCAGGGTAGGGGGAGGAGGAGGGGTTGGCTGGATGAATCACATTGTGGGACTCAGCCAGCAGGTTCTTGTTAGCCTGGCTGGTGACTGACCCGGAGCTGGGAACTGAGAGCAATGAATTCTGAGGAAGGCAAACAGGAAATCTGAGGAGGCCCTGGGGTCAGCCTGTGATATCCTTGGGAGGCCTGGTTCCTTAACCTTGTTATCCCTGTGTCACCCCAGGTGCTCCTTTAGACTTCAGCCTGGCAAGTGCAAGACATTAGCCCCTGAAAACGAACTCTTCTTCTTCTACCTGGATGCACTGTGCTAACTACTTTCCATTTCTCAGAGCTTGGAGCCAAGCAGAGCTGATTTAAATCTGATTCTGCTATATAACAGCCATACAACCTGCCACATAATAGGTTAAGTAACCTAAATAACCTCCTTGAGACTCAGTTTTCTCATCTGCAAAAGGGATTCAGTATTTCCTACTTGCAGGTATAAATGAGGACTGTTTATAAAGTGAAATTTGGCATAGCAAAGGTGATCAGTCAGTGTTGATGCCTTCTCCCTTCCCTGCCCTTATTTCCCTGATAACCCGGAATATCCTGTCTTCCTAACATGAGGCAAAGCAATAAAGGGATATTAGTTTTGAGCTTTACTGCAGAATTTCACCGTGTTTGAATTCTGACTCTGCCAATTAAGAACTTATGCTACTTAACTTTTACAAGTCTCAATTTCCTCAATTAGGAAATATAAATAAAACAGTCCTTGCCTCACAGTGCCAAACAGTATGTCAACTATTATCATTTTGGTTAGGATTGAACCTAGTAGCTCTACCACTGAGCTACTTGTCGGCCCATGTCCATTATTTTTACCGGGTGAAGTCAAACCCCAGATCTCTTAACGCTAAGTTCTAATGCCCCTCATATTTTTCCCAGAGGAGCAATTCTCAAACGCACATGGCAGGACTGGTTTATCTCAGACTTGGTTACATTCTGCAGCATTTCCTAAAATTCATTATTGATAGGAGTTCTGGGATTCATCAGCTTCCAGAAATGCTAAGTTAAGCCAAGTTCACCAAGCATCTTCACTTCAGGGTTTCTCAGCGTCTCTTACATGCTATGCTGCATTTTAGTTTGGTTGCATGCAAGGCTTTCCCCAAACCAAGGAATCAAAGGACACTTTTGTTCCCCTGGGACTATTTCACAGAATGAACAAGAAAGACCCGTGACTGTGGCAGTAGGAACTTGGCTTGACATCTTGAAGCCCCCTCTCAGGCCAAAGGCTGGACCCCTGGCTACTCACCCACAATAGAGACAGAAGGGAAATCCAGGAGGTTCATGGAGGAGTTGCTCCTTAGGCTCCCGTCATCTCTGGGCTTCTCCTCAGGTGCCATGTGGCTGTAGGCAGTGAGGAAGCATAGGGAGACCAGTAGGGTGGCCAGAAGCAGGCGGTTGACTTCCATCCCAAGAGGCCTGAGTGGGACAGAGAAGGTGGTTGGCAACAGGTGGGCCAGGTAGTGGCAAGAGGATGTGCTTGCCTGCTTCCTCTGTGCTCCTCGGGGCTGGAGTTCTGACCCTGTTCCACCAGTATCCCAGGAGAGCTGGAGGACTGGCAAGGCTTAGGACAGGGAGGGGAATTGATGTAGGAAGAAGAGAGAACAGGAGAGATGGGGAGAGGGAGAGAAAGACAAGGAAGGGAGGGAGATTGAAGCAAAGAGAAAAGGAATGTATTGTGTGGGTCTCTGCCATCTAGAGGGCGGAGTACTATTTCTGTTTTATTTTTTTAAAGTCAATGGTCCCAAGAGTCCCTAGGCCTGGGCAGAGTTGTTGAAAGGCCTGCCGTAGTGCCTCACTGTGGCAGAGGTTTTACCAAGGTGCAAAGAAAAAGGCTAATAAATTAAGATAGTTTACAATGCAGGGATAAACAGCTCCTTCAAGCAAGTATATATGCCTCTCACATCAGAGGGAAAAAATGCAGGTGTGGGTTGTGTCAGGAGAATGGGCTCATATACATAAGCTAACCGGATTTATTTATTTGCTAGCTAGATTTCGAAAGAGGCAGATGGATCTCTGAACAGATTTCTTTAATTTTCTTATTCTTTTTTAAAGAGAGAGGGACAATGAGAAAGAGAGAGAGAGAGAGAAACAATTTTATTTGTTTTCTTGGCTTTCTTTGCTCTGACACTTCATTGTGTATGTGATGCTGGGGTTTGAACCCGCATCCTCGTGCATGCCGGGCAAGCGCCATAACCGCCAAGCTGCTCCAGCCTCAGATTTCTTCTCTTGAATGTCTGAACAAATTGTCTTCAGAGAGCTTCAGCAGCATCTTTACTTTCTCTGTGTATGGAACCCTCAGTCCACACCCCACCTTCTCCATTTTCACTTTTTTTTTTTTTTTTTTTTTGGTACCAGAGAGTCCACATCCACAGCCCTTTTAAAAAGTTTTAAATTTTGAGACAGGATCTCGCTAAGTTGCTT
The DNA here is from genome assembly GCA_004027875.1 of Aplodontia rufa. NCBI lineage: Eukaryota > Metazoa > Chordata > Mammalia > Rodentia > Aplodontiidae > Aplodontia > Aplodontia rufa. The sequence goes on along the minus strand of PVKS010006595.1, from coordinate 4,160 downwards.
AGGGTCTCTCTAGATTGCTGAGGGTGGTTTGAACTTAGGATCCTCCTATCTGAGCCTCCTGAACTGCTGGTATTACAGGCATGCCCCATGGTGCCCAGCTCCATTTTCATTCTTGTCTAGGAAAAGATTGGAAATGCTTTCCCAAGGTTCCCTCTATCCTCACCATAAGCTACTGTGGGAGAGAAGAGAACAAAATACTTTGCTTGGTCTGGTCCAAGCAGCCTGGCTAATTTTTAGCCTTCTCCTAGCCCTTATCTTGGTTGGAGTCACATTTTTAGCATGTCTCTTAATTGCAGGACAAGACCCAAACAGCCACCTCCACCCTCATTCCAAGCTTCTTGAAGTTGGAGGGGACAGTCGTGACTTTTTCAAGTCTATCCTCTACCCTTCTCAGCCCTAGTTTCAGTTCTGGTTTCTTCCGATTCTCTCATTACTGGACACTTGTCTATCATAATCGGGTCACTAATTTTCTTTCTCAAAGCTTAGTGAGTTGGTGGAATGGGCACTGGCCTGGGAGTCAGGACCACTGAATCCTTGTCCTGGCTCATTTCTTTTTAAGATGCACGACTTAGGCAAACCCGTTATGTTTTCGGAGCTCCAATGATTTTGGTAAAATGAGAGCAGTGGGCTAGATCAGTGGTTTTCACTCATTTATCAGGAGAACTGTTTCTTCAGAAAAACAACAATTTCACTTAATTCCTAAACAACTTAGCGACCCTGTCTCAAAATAAAATATAAAGCTAGGTGTTGTGGCACATGTTTGTAACCCCAATGACCTGGCAGGCTGAGGCAGGAGGATTGCAAGTTCAAAGGCAGCATCAGCAATTTAGTGAGGCCCTAAGGAACTTGGCAAGATCCTGTCTCAAAGTAAAAAATAAAAAGGGCTGGGGATGTGGCTCAGTGGCTGAGTGCTCCTGGATTCAATCCTTGGTACCAAAAACAACAACAACAATGAACCCAACAACTTCAAAAACATAAGACCATTGACATGAAGAATCTCAATACATAAAATAGAAAGAGGCAGTAAAGGGTTTTTCAGCCAGTTCATATATTTGTTGTGTGCGGGGACAACACATCTCCTCAGGGTCTAACACCTAAAACATCTTCTGAGTCCCTATAGTTTCCAGCTCTATGCAGTTTGATCTCTGAGGTTTCTAGCCCCTATTAACAAGAGTTAAATCAAAAAATCCATATCAAAAAAGTCTGGTGGGGAGGGGAGGTTCTGGAGCAGTGGCTCAGAGGTTAAGAGAGCTTGCCTAGCATGTGCCAGGACCAGGGTTCAAACCCCGGCATCACATATACAACTGAGTGTCAGAGAAACAAAGGCCAGATGGAAAAATAAATAAAATTGATTCTCTCTCTGGTTGTCTCTCTCCCTTTCTCTTAAAGAAAAGAAAAAAAAAAAGTCTGGGCACCGAGGCGTAGTTATTTTCTCCATCTTCTGCTTCTTAGAGCTTGTTCTGTCCTCTGACAAAAACCTCATCACATTGTTTATGTTTCTGTCTTAATTGTTAAAAAGAACTCATCTCTTTTACTTATTTATTTGACCCTGATTGACAGTACCAGCCCAAAGCACTAACTCAGGTAAGGCCTTGATTTCTCCACGACAAATAGGATACTCCCATGGCATCCTCTCCAGTACTGGTTCAGGCATGGCATCTGATTAAAGATGGTTTAGTCAGAGGAAGCCCAGGCCTTTTCTGACTGGGGAAACTCTCTCTCACTGGACGTACAAAGCCAGCAGCTCTGGTTAGCGCTCGCAGTCATTTTATAAATGGAGCCAGTTTTAGCATGAAGCTGACAGTAGAAGATGGACGGGGCAGATAATGAAAAAGAACTTTGGTAACATTGTTAATCCACTGCATCAGAACTTGCCTGAAGATCATCTTATATCTAGACTTATCAGTTAGATAACCCAATAAAATTTCCTTTATTATTTTAAACAAGCATGAGTTTCGTATTCTTTTACACGTAACCCAAGACATTCTAAAGGATACCTTCCTTTGTCAATTGCAGTGGAGCTGCATCTTAACAAGGGCTTTAGGACTGAAGATAGATTCCAAGGAAAAAGTTGCACAGAGTACAAAGTTTCTGCAGCATGGGAAATGATGGCTCATCTCCCCACAACCACAATCTTCTCCTTCCCTCCCCCTCCTCATCTTCCTCCTACTCCTTTCATTTTGCAGCAGAATAAGTAGATGGTTTAATTTAGGGGTTTTGTTGCATGAAAAAATATTTTTTCTTTCAACACCAGAATCACAATGTGCATAGCAGAAGACTTTCATGCCGTGGGAGGAACTGAGTCTCCCAATTCTCCCCACCCCAGAGCAGATACTGTCCATGTGAGATGTTGAGCAGAATCATTTGCACTCTTTAGATTACTCCTCTCCTGGCTTCAGTCACTCACAAAGTACATATAGTTGCCATGGCAGATGTTAAACATGTGCATCATCTGGCTCCATTGTACTCTCTACTTTTGTCCAGTGACCATTTCTTTCCAAGGAATCTTGTTCTTCATCTTTGACTCTTTTTTTTCCTGATCTTTATATATTCTCACCAACTTTTACTTTTTGTTCCCTTCAAATTATCCCTTGTTTTCCATTTTCTTTTCACCCTCAATGGAACAAGTTTCACACTGACTCCATCTCTCTGCTTTTGCTGTGGCTTCACCAACATCCAGTCTCTCAACTACCCAGTTCATATCTCATCCTTCCTCCAGGGCCCGGTTCCAAGGCCAGCTTTAGCATATTTTTTCTTTCAGCACCAGGCCAGTCCAAATACTTTTCTCACTTTTCTGCACTTCTCTAGTTCTTTCTTTTTTTTTAAGAGAGAATGAATTTTATTTAGTTTTTCATCTGCTTTTTTGTTTGTTTGTTTGTTTCTCCAACACTTAGCTGTGTACGTGGTGCTGGGGTTTGAACCCAGGTCCTTGCGCATGCCAGGCAAGCGCCTTAACCACTGAGCCACCGCTCCAGCCCCACTTCTTTAGTTCTTAAACAAACTACTGCATTGTTTAGTACTTTATTGTCTTTTAATTGTTCATGTGGGTTATTCTCATCAGTTAGACACAGTAGGGCAGTGCCCCTGAAAGAACACAGGCCCTGTGATATACGTGACTTTACTACACAAGCTATGTGAGGGTATAGGGGAGGCAGATCCCCTCGACCCCCTCTTAGTTGTTATGTGGGCTCTTTGACTGGATCTAGGAATCTATTTAATTCAAAACTGATTAACAAGAGAAAAGCTAACAATTTTATTAAATTTACATGTACATGAGGATATTCACAAGAAAGTGAAGTCCAAAGAAATGCCTAAAGTGTAATGCTATTATATTTCTTAAACAAAGAACAATACATTTATTTGTAATGACAGGACAAATGGCTATACAGACTGGGCAGTAAATTTTAGGGACGTATCAGGTGAAAAAAGCTAGTGGAAGACAAGGGTTACTTCATACTTTATTTATTCAGCCCCAATTATCAGTCTCTGGTGATCGAGGCTATTTTCTGGACTTGGTATGTGAAGAACATCACTCCCAAAAGAATCTTCATGGCTTGATGCATACAGTAAAAGACTGGCCAAATGGTCCTTTCGGAAGTTATAGTTCCTCAAGTGATTTCAGCTTGAAATAATCAATATACAAATTTGCCTATTTTGTGTTATCTTATTTTATTTTATTGGTACCAGGGATTGAACCCAGGGGTGCTTAACCATTGAGCCATATCCCCAGCCCTTTTTAGATTTTATTTTGAGACAGTGTCTTGCTAAGTTGCTTAGGGCCTCACTAAGTTGCTGAGACTGGCTTTGAACTTGTGAACCTCCTGCCTCAGTCTCCTGAGCTGCTGGGATTACAGGTGTGAACTACCATGCCTGACTTCAATTTGCATATTTTGAGAAGGATTGTCTTTAATTCTTTCAAGGGAAAGTCACTTAACCATTCTGAATCTCCAGTTTCTTCATCCACGAACATGAAAATTGTACTATCCACTATACAGCATGTCCTGGGAAGTACTTGGTATAAATATAATAATTAATATAGTTACCTATATTTTATAACTATAATTACCTATATGTGTTTATAGAAGTCGTATTCTGGCATTTTATATTTTTTCCTTAAACTCATTTAGTTTTTGGGGCTGGAGCGGTGGCTCAGCGGTTTC